>OZ012741.1:477848513-477880378 GCA_963859935.3 Lathyrus sativus | reverse complement strand
TTCAGATAAAAGTTCCCCGATAATCTCCTCAAGGTCTTCTTATCCTGGGTCGACGCCCCTGGCAGATATTCTTGGTTCTTGAGAAAGTTCTGGATATCATAATACCATGGCTTGCCATCAAAGGCTTCCTCAATTGCGAATATGAATGTTGGCTTATCGAGGCGCGAGATGACTATTCTTGGAGCATCATTCAAATAGTTCACCTTGTACATTGAGGATAACGTCGCCAGAGCATCTACCATCTGATTCTCCGCTCTCGGCACATGATGGAACTCCACCCGATCAAAGAAAGGTAATATCCTCCTTGTATAATTCATGTAATATATCAGATTAGGCTGCTGACTTTCCCATTCTCCCTTGATCTGATTGACAACTAGCGCTGAATCGCCATACAGATCTAGATTCTTGATCCTTAGATTAATGGCTTCCTCCAACCCCATAATGCACGCTTCGTATTCGACTTCATTATTAGTGCAAGGAAATGTTAATATGGATGTGAATGGGATATGAGAACCATGAGGTGTCGTGATAATTGGCCCAATTCCACTTCCGTAGGAGTTAACAGTGCCGTCAAATATCATCTGCCACTGGGAGCCAAGCTCAGGACCTTCATCGGGTAAAGGCTCATCACAATCCTTCATCTTTAGAAACATGATGTCTTCGTCAATAAATTCAAATTTCATCGGTTGATAATCGTCAATCGGCTGTTCAGCAAGATATTCTGACAAAACACTCCCGTTGATGGCTTTCTGGGAAACATATTGAATATCGTATTCTATCAGGATCATCTGCCACCTGGAAATCCTCCCCGAAAGTGCTTACTTTTCAAAGACGTACTTAATCGGATCCATCTTCTAAATAAGCATGGTTGTATGATTTAGCATATACTGTCTCATACGTTTGGCAGCCCAAGCAAGTGCGCAACACGTTTTCTCCAACATTGAGTACCTGGACTCACAATCTGTGAACTTTTTACTCAAGTAGTATATGGCATGCTCTTTTCTTCCAGTCTCGTCGTGTTGACCAAGAATACAACCCATGCTATTCTCAAGAACCGTTAGATACATTATCAATGGTCTTCTAGCTACTGGAGGTATCAGTATCGGAGGTTCCTGCAAATATTCTTTTATTTTTTCAAATGCCCTTTGGAAATTTTCGTTCCAGGCGACCCCTAATCTTTCTTTAACAATTTGAACATGGGTTCGCATGTGGCTGTGAGATGAGATATGAACCTAGCAATGTAGTTCAATCTACCCAAGAAACCACAAACCTCTTTCTCCGTTTTCGGCGCTGGCATATCTTGAATTGCTTTTATCTTTGCAGGATCGACCTCGATTCCTTTTTCACTGACAATGAACCCCAGCAACTTTCCCGACCGTACACCAAAAGTGCACTTGTTTGGATTCAACCTCAATCTGAATTTCATTAGCCTCTCAAACAGCTTCAACAGGTTAACTAGATGTTCTTCCTCTGTCTGTGACTTTGCAATCATGTCATCAACATATACTTCAATCTCGTGATGAATCATATCATGAAAGAGAGTCACCATTGCCCGCTGATAGTTTGCCCCTGCGTTTTTCAACCCAAAAGGCATCACCTTATAACAGAAAGTCCCCCACGGTGTGATAAACGTTGTTTTCTCCATATCCTCTGGCGCCATTTTAATCTGATTATATTCAGAAAAAGCGTCCATGAAGGAAAACACGGAATACTGCATGGTATTATCAACTAATACGTCAATGTGAGGGAGCGGGAAATTATCCTTCGGGCTTGCTTTATTCAAATCTCTATAATCAACACACATCCGTACCTTACCATCCTTCTTTGGTACAAGCGACCCACGGAGGGTAAGTTGTTACGGCGAGAAATCCTACATCCAACTGCTTCTGGACTTCCCCTTTGATTTTCACATCCATATTTGGTCTAGTCCTTCTAAGCTTATGCTTGATTGGCGGACATTCTTCACGCAAAGGCAAGCGATGAAACACGATGTCTGTGTTAAGCCCAGGCATGTCTTTGTATGACCAAGCAAAGATATCACTATACTCACGGAGCATTTCAACCAATCTATGCTTGACATCACTCTGCAATGCAACCCCTATCCTAACATCTCTTCTTACTTCCTTAGTACCCAAGTTGACGACCTCAATTTCCCCCTGATGAGGCAGATTGATTTTCTCTTCCTATTTCAAAAGTCTGGCTATCTCTTCTGGTAAGTCTTCATCTTCATCAATCTCTTCTTCGGCTTGAAATATCGGATTATCAAAGTCAAAGCGAGTCATAGACGGTTCTAGAGCGGTGTCATCTGCAATGTGAAACCTGCAATGATGATGATTAAATGCTTAAAATGATATGCAAACAAGCACAAACCACATTGTCATTTTATTGTTAAAAATAAAACATGAAAGACAAGGATCACACTATTTGAGTGCAGATAAACGCCCTTTGATTGATTGATAAAAAGGTTGTTCAAACATAAACAATTAGGCCCTGAAGACAAATACCGCTATGCTCCGGGTAGAACATAGGGCTATACAATAATCAGAAAAAACAAATTATTACTCTTCTGTCGTCACTTGGATGATTTCTTCGACGTACCAGTTGTTTAGGCTTTGTCCCGGGGTACATGGCTTGATCCAGGCGTCCATGTCACAATTGATGTCCCCTTCTTCATCTGATATGGCATTAATCTGCTCAAAGATTACTCCGCCGCTAGTAAACTGGAGATGCCCTTTATAACGCGGTGCATTTTGGGAGGAGGAAGATGGGCTGTATCCCAGTCCGAATTTGTCCTGTTTGTTGGAATATTCAGCACTTGGCCCCAACCTTGTGATGCCCCAACCTTCACCACTTCCTGGGCCTCTTTGAAGGACGACATGGAAACTTCAGGTGCTTTGCTCACAGCCGGCATTTTATCCTTGATCTGTACAGTCTCGAAGGCCTGACATAACGTCTCATGGATCTCGCCATCAACTTCGACGTACTTGAATGAAGACAAATGACTAATAATTATATCTTCCTCTCCACAAACAATGATAACACTGCCACCCACCATGTATTTCAATTTTTGGTGCAGCGTGGACGTTACGGCGCCTGCCGAATGGATCCAGGGACGTCCAAGCAGACAACTATAAGCTGGCTGAATATCCATGATATAGAATACAACATCAAATACTTCAGGACCAACTTGAATTGGCAGCGTCAACTCCCCGAACACGGACCTTCTAGTCCCATCAAATGCTCGCAATACTAAGTCACTTGGCGTACACATTATACCCCAGGTATCCAACTTCATCAACGCCTTCTTGGGAAGTACATTCAAGGATGAACCTGTATAAACCAACACGTGTGATAGAACGACTCCTCGACATTCAATAGATATGTGCAGTACACAGTTATGATTCCTCCCCTTGGGTGTCAAATCCAAATCAGTGAAGCCAAGCCCATTACCTGCATTTACGTGTGCCACAACCCCTTCGAGTTGATTCATAGATATCTCCTATGGCACATAAGCTATATTCAGGATTCTTAGCAAAGCGTTCCTGTGCGCTTCCGAACATAATAACAACGACACAATAGATATCTTAGACGGAGTTTGCTGTAAGTGATCTACAATCTTGTAATCACTTTTCCTTATCAAGCGCATGAACTCCTCCGCATCCTTCAACAAGGACTCCTTCTCACCAGCCTGAGAAGTCTCTTCAACCACTGCTTTACCCTTCCCTTTGTCATATTTTTCAGCAACTGCTTTGGGTGACGAAAACATTCTTCCACTCCGAGTAATTCCACTAGCACCAACTAAGTTATCCACAGAATTTGCTGGTAAACTTTTCAACTCCTGCTTCTGCCCGTTAGAATAGACTTCAGCTCTGTAATTCCACGGAATTGCCTTAGTACTTTCATATGGTACAAGACCAGCTTTGGTGATAATAATGGTTGGCGGGCTCGGAGGCGCAGAAATAGTAATAGTCTTGTATGGAATAGAAATTGTCGCAACTTCATTCCTCTCTTCAGCTACTATTTCTTCAATCTTCTTCTTTGCAACTCTGTCAAATTGTAAGACACCATCATTCATCAGCTTTTGAATATGGTTCTTCAGCTTCTCACATACCTTGGGATGAATCAAACATTCAGCACAAGCCTCATCACAACCTGGGAATACCCCTCCCCTCAACAACTTGTCTTTTACATACCCCAACAGTGTCTTCAACTCATCAACATCCGACACCAAATTCAAAATTTCATCCTCAATGATAGCACTGACCCCAGCTGCTCCATGATTAGGCATGGGGTTTTGCACGATGTTGGGCGCATCGTGAGAAAAGTTTATAGCTTTACTGTCTACGAGATCTTGAACCTTATGCTTAAATGCCTTACAGTTGTCAATATTGCGACCCGTAGCACCAGAATGAAACTCACATTGAGCATTAGCGTCATGTCAGGGAGGTGGTGCACCTGTCAGAGGAGTCAGAGTCCTCTTTTGTATTAACCATAATTGCAACAAGGTTTGAAGCAATTGAGAATATGGCATCAGAGGCGCGTCAAACTGCCTGTTTACCGCCCTGCTCCTATCTTGAAATCTACGAGGAGCATAGTTCTGTTGATTTTGTGGTTGTTGTTGTTGTTTATGGTACCGCTGGAATTGTGATACTCACAACTTGGGGTTGCTGTTGACGGTATTAAGGTGGACGCTGATTTCTGGTTCTACCTCTGGAACTAGACACTGCATTAGCTTCTCCCTCTTTCTTTTTATTTCCAAAGACTTTTTTGTTTCCTCCTCCGGCTGAGGATCCTTCACCAGCTTGAATCTTACCCAGCTTAATGCCATTCTCGACTCTCTCCCAGTAATAATCAGATCAGAAAAGCTACCTAACATGTTACCGATCAACTTATCATAGTATACACCCGGTAACGTGGCAACAAACATATCAATTAACTCCCTTTCCACAATGGGAGGTTGAACCCTAGCTGCCAGTTCACGCCACCTCTGGGCGTACTCTTTGAAGTATTCATTATTCTGCTGAGACTGATTCTGTAACTGGACCATGTTCGGCGCAAGGTCGATATTGTATTGGTAGTGCTTAACAAAGGCCTCAGCTAAATCCCTCCAGCTGCGGATGTTAACTGGCTCCAAGCTCATGTACCATTCAAGATAAGCACCAGAAAGGTTGTCTTGGAAAAAGTGCATAAGCAACTTTTCATCATCTGAATAAGCGGACATCTTGCGATAATATGAATGAAGATGAACCCTCGGGCAGGTGGTGCCTTTGTACTTATCAAAGTCTGGGACTTTGAACTTCAGCGGTACCTTCAAATCTGGGATCAGCCCCAAATTTGCCATGTCTAAGCCCATGGAGTTCTGATTCTCGTAACTTTTCATCTTATCCTCCAGCATCTTGAACCTCTTATCTGCCTCAGGCTGTAGACCAACACCCATATCTCTCACAGAGAACACATCTTCTTGTTGATCCTCATCCCACTGAGGAATATTTTTGCCATGCACAACACATGTCATCTCAGGCACAGGGATTCCTCCTGCATTACCTCCGCCTGAAGGGATAACACCTGTATGACCAGTATTAGCATGTGGTGTACCACCATCATTACGAGGAGGATTAGCAGCAGTTCCTCTGTGAAGCACACCATTCCCATTAACTCTAGCAATTAATGGTTGTACCAGAGTCCTCAGCTACTCCTGGCCATTTGCTACACCCTGCATTAAATCCATGAACTGGGCCATCCTGTCCCGGAGTTCTTGCATCTCAGCTTGCATCTGCTCCATGATCTTGCGTTGATTCCCTCTAGTGGCGTAATAGTGAGTTGTCTGGTTGTCAATCCTGAAACAAAATAATAAACCACAGAGATAAGGTTAATGGTTCCGGTGCACCTGCGATGCAAAAATGCAAAATGATGCAGTATGCATAAATGTATATATGCGTTAGGGAAATTTTCCTCTCGATTCTAGTTCCAAGAGAACATCACGATGATAGAGAACCCATAGACAAGCATAGAGAAAAAATTCTCATACATAAAACGAGATCCCAAAAGGCAATGTACAAGCATAACACTGAGTACAATGGAATCAAAAAGTGACCTTAGCCAACAGATCTGGTGATGGTCAATATACATCAGCATATCAACAAACTACAAAGAGAATGAAAGATATCAAGTATAGCGATGAGACTGGAAATCCTCTAACAACCCCTTCGTCTCTGGATGGTCTGGCCTGACAAGCAACTCCTAGATGAGCAGCTCTTGCTGGCTAATGGTAGACTGCAAATCCTGAGCAAAATCCTCCCAGGCTCCCTCACCAAAGACCTCCTCAAGCTTGCATCTCTTCACATCAGCCCTTGACTTGTAGTCCTTCAAGGTTGCAAGAGCTTCATTTAGTCTGCAATCACTATCACGTCGGAGTGAGGCTTCAGCTTCAATCTTCTCATCTTTCGCCCTGAGTTGAGCCTTCAACTTAGCAATCTGTTGCTTTAGCCCATCCTTCCGCTCCTTTTTGTTAGTGAGGATAGCATTCCACTGGTCGTTAAACTCGGAAATCTCCAGATAAGCTATATCCAACTCCTTCTTCTTGGAGGTAATAACACCACTAGCAACCTTCAAATCTAGACCCAAACGTTCTTGGGCGTGAATCTCTTTGGTCAAATCTGTACCTAGCTTGTTCACCAACTCAGTTTGCTTCTTAGATGAATAAATAGCTTCATTTTTCTCGCTTCTGAGCTGAACAATCTCTTCTTCCAATTCCTCATTTGCCTTACGCAACTCCTCTTTCTTAAACCACAACTGATTATACCTCTGGATATCAACAGTAGTAGGCTCCTCAATCATCAGAGGATATAAAGGCTCACAAGGTGGAAAAGGCATCAACAACCTCTCAACTCTCTCCTGAATCCAAGTCACATAAGGATCGTAAGCTCTACTGTTGCTCTTACCCAAAGAAGCTTTCCCACTCCGGTGGATTTTGTTCCAAGTTTTCTCAACTCTAGTCAAGGTCTCATTCTCCAACAAGCCAGTGAAATATAGAGATTCCTGTATTTCCTCTTCCTTAGGAGGTTCCCTCAAAGCATACCCAAACTGTCTCACTGCCAGGGATGGATTGTAGTTAATGCCTCCTTTCCTTCTGACCAACGGGACGTTAGGAAAACTACCACAACTGTAGATAATCTCTGTACCCAACTGATCTCTATCAAACCAAATGATGTTTTCAGAAGTCAATCCTATCAATCTCTCTGACCATTCTGAGGTACCTGCAGTATCAACAAAATGACCGAATTTGGGAAGGTGACTCATAAACCACCTATATAACAAATGTATGCAACAAGACACGTTCTTCCCTCTCTGATTCTCATTCTTGTAATGCACAAAATGATAAACATCGCCCAGAAGTGTAGGTATAGGATTCCCTGAAGCAAAGATATGGAAAGCGTCCACATCCACAAAATCTGGAATGTTAGGAAACAACATGATAGCATAGATACACAGTGTTAAGATGGCATTAAAGACAACCCAACAGCCATCCTTTGCAAACTGTTGAGCTTTACCAACCAGAAAAGACAATGGAAATCCGGGTATTCAATTTCTCTTAACCAACTTCCCCTTTAGCTCAGAAACATCCAGATGAAGAGCAGTAGTAAGCTTAATCAGATCAGGCTCAGCTTTAGTGTGATATAAAGGCATCTAGTCTAAAGATAGGAACTCCCAACAGCATAGAGAACTCCTCCAAAGTAGGCGCCAACACATAACCCGGAAAAGTGAAAAACCTCAACTGTGGATCATAAAATTGAAGCAGAGTATGGAGACCACCCAACTCATATACTGAGGCCTTGCAAACACAACTCAAGAGCTTCCCATATGATTTCTTGAAATCTTCCATCACCTTTCTGTCAGCCATAGAAATCAAACTAGTAGAGATCCAATGTCAGGAGTAGGAAACTTATACACCACTGTCTTCTTCAAGCTGGGCTCCATGTTAGAAAAGGAATAAGATCACTAGAATCAAGAGGAAAATATACACCTGCAACATAAATACACGTCAATGAAAATGCAAGATGAAAATGCAAATGCAACAGGGGATCAAGATTGTTGTGCTGTTGACTGAGAAGAACAAGCGCTTTACTTTAGCAAGAACATAGCACTGTCATAAGGACCCACTGTATCAAGAACACAGGTTCATACTGAGAAGAAACCCGGGTAGGTTGAAGGTCAAAGTTTCCTGCATAACCCTCCTACTCACAGGTATGAACCTCTCACTGATAAGGTCTGGCATCCTATGCGGTCATCAGCATCACAGACTTTCGAGAAATGATGATACGTTCACCATTTCTGGTTTGGCATTATAGTCTAACGAAGCAGCCTCACTTAGATGACTTCTAAATGATCGGTCCCCAAAGTCGACAACCCTCAGATCCAGCATCCTGTCAACTGTCTGAAACAGACTGGAAAGGAAGTCATCAAAGAGAATCTCGTCTGAGCGTGAATTTCGTGGGAACTAGTGCATGCCAAACATACAGGTTCACCACTACTTTCCACTTCTAATGATATGGTTATACTCAAGCCTAGGTTTTGGCTTATCTCACAGTGGAACATTCCCACCCAACAACACAGCAAAATGATATAACAATGCTGAAAGTAAAATGCAAATGCAGATAAAGTACAGCACATATATACACACCCAAATGATAAAACACACAAGCGCTAGGATTGACTTGTATAGGGGATGGGAAGTGATCCCCAGCAGAGTCGACAGCTGTCGCTACTGCGAAAAAGGGCCGGAAAAGACAGAAGAGTCGCCACCGTTTTTTATTTATCCCAAAGAGAGGGAAAGGAAACGATCAGAGAAAACCTACGAAAATGGGAGAAGACAGGTCATCGCAACCAAATCTTGGGTTCGGGAGTCGGTTACGCAAGGGGAAGGTATGAGCACCCTTCACGTCCGTCGTACTCGACGGGATCCACGCTTGTTATCTATCTAAAGGGTGTTAATCTATCTAAGCTACAAGTCACATGGACAAAAGAAAAGAAAAGAGACTCGATAGAGCATAGCCGCTCTATGCCTACGTACTCCCTCATGCAATGGGAAAGTCAGAGTCAACGTAGTTCGGAAAACTATGGGTGAAGGGGGGAAGGTTGCTCGCCAAGAAATCGTCGTCTTGTGCCTACGTGTCCTCATCTGGTATGAGAAATTAGAGCAAACGTAGTTCAGGATGACACGACTACAGGTTGGTTCAAGTGTTTTATCCGAGTAGGGTTAAACCTTAGTTCTAGTAGTTAGCTGTATGCTGCTCGACCATTGGAGACTTAGGCGTTACCTGTTTGCGATAGAACCAAGAGTTAACAACACTCTTTTAAGAAAAAGGTTTTCCATTAATCCCGAAGGATAAAAAGGTTTAAAGTTTGTTTTTGAGTCTTTTATGAAGAAGAAGTGAATTGAATTGTGTTTGTAATTCATGTTGCACTAAAGACTATGACTTAGGAGCGAATGCATCGCATATCGTCCAAAGGACATACGCTAAACACTCTAGACAATTGAGAGGAGGCCCCCCAATCACCATTTCCCAAATTCTTAAGGCTCGTAGTGTACAACACTCATTATCCTTTATTAAATGTTTTGAAGAAGTTTTTGAGATGAGAAGAGAGGACACACTCTAAAAGGAAGACTAAACTCAACCTAATGTTCTCATGCAATGTACACCTATGATTGAGATGAAAATGGAAACTAACTTAATGTTATCATGCTTGGATTGAACCTAAAATCTATCTTACCCTAATGGAATTAGGATAAGATTCCTAAGGGATCATGACAAAGAAGAAGCAAGAAGACATAAAGTAAACCAAACACTAATGAGAAAAGAAAGGTATGCAAACATGAGATGCAAAACAAAAGAAAAGAAAGAGGGAGGAACAAAGTATGGGGAAGTAGCCACCACAAGCACATCTAAACCTCATAAATACAAACAAGATGGTGCAAAACAAAGAAAAAAAGCAAACCAAAGAACTTAAACAAGTTCAAGCCAAAGTGAGATGAAATGAGAGGAATTACAATTCCTACAACCATTTGCGCATCAATCACTAACCAAAAGGCAAACCAAATGAGAAAGAGATGAAGACACGATCAAGATGAGGATGGGAGAATGGGCTTGGGCAGCAAGCAATATCAAATGAAATCTCAACCACGAGCATCACAATGATCATGCAAGAAAGAAACAAAAGAGGTTATCAAATTGGCCTCTCATCCAAGTCAAACTCAAAGTGCAAATCAAAAGCACCAAATCAACTTGAATGAGTCCCCAAGGTCTTAGGATATAAGTGAGAACAAGAGAAGAGGAATGGAAAATCAAAGAAAGAAGAAAACCAAGGCAAGTTGCAAGATAAGACATGGTAAAGAACCTAAGTTCTAAACACTTTCAACATTAAAAGAAAAATGGAAAGCCTTTAAAAGATGCAACTTACAACATGAACTGAAATTCTGGTATGCAGATTTCAGATGTTCCAAGAACATTGATCTCTGCTCAACAACGATGAGAACAGATCATGACCAATTTAAATTTCTTTAAATTGTACCAATGTCATGACCATTGTCATGGCCTCTGTTGTGACATCTGCAGGCTGACAGACCTATTTATCTAACCATTTAAATTGTAGAATTGTAAATGCAGAAAGATACATAACACAATAATTGTTCACCCAGTTCGGTGTCACTAACACCTACATCTGAGGGCTACCAAGCCAGGGAGGAAATTCACTATTAGCAGAATCAATTCAAAGTCAAACCTCCAGTTTGCACTTCTCACTTAATCTCTACCCAATGACACTTCAACCTAGAGACACTCTAGATCAGAGTTTACCCACTCACTCCCCCTCAATCACACACCAGTGATATCTTTATAAAATTACAAAAGAGATATGAAGATACACTTCATACACACCTTGATCATGCTTCACAGCTTTGATCAAGGAACTCACACACTCTTGCTTCACAGCTTCGAGTGAGACACAACCTAGAATCTACCTATCCAATACACTCATCAACCAGACAATTGCTTGGATTACAAGTATCCCTAAACAGACTTTACACGTGAAGACTAGCCTTCTTCACTTGCAAATATGTATACCTCAATGTATCAAAAGATACATAGGGTGACTTACACAGAAGGGACTCTCAAACCCTAGACCTCTATTTTACACTCAAGTTGTTCTTAATGTGAGTGCTTCATTTCCTCTACTTCTGCTCCTCCTTATAGCAATGCAGACTGGGCTTGGGCTATGCAGAAGTAACAAACATTAGGTTTAACCAAGTTAAACCACTTTGCATAAATTAAGGTGCTATCAAATAGGTCATGGCGTTTCATGATATGGTCAGCACTGCCTTTAATATCTCCTGAGATAACTAAGGAGTCATAACAGGTTTCCTGAAGTATAGCCTGAGTTTCCTTTTGTAATATAACAGAAAACCAACCTTGCACGCCGATGTCATACGACCAATGTCATAACATTTAGTCATGACATTCAGTTCAGACTTTGTGCTTAGCTGACCAAACTTGCCCTGCTACACACTCCTGCAGAATTTTCTTCACACCAGTAGCAACATGCATATTGTAGTTTCCTAAAAAGTCTAACATAACCTTTTTATGAACCCCAACTCAATGTGCACTTTGTTCCTACTAATTCTCTTTGGCGTTCACATATTGAAGAGGTATATCTAAAGCACTTCTGTCAAGAGATATACACTGGCAGCTCCTTCTATTGTCATGCAGCTATGTCTTGCTTAAAACACATGACAACACACCTCACTCACCACAACTCACACTGTTGTGGCTGCACACCTCACACTGCCTGTGAGGAACTTCATCACAGCTCAAACTGTTGTGGCTGCACACCTCATACTGCCTGTGAGGAACTTCATCACAACTTAAACTATTGTGGCTGCAAACCTCACTCTCCACTTGTGAGGAACTTGGCTACTGCTAACACATAGCAGCTACTACACTCCTAACTACCTTAGGATTACCTGCTGTACCAGACAGGGTCAATGACATTCTGATTAAAACTCTTGACAACGGTTTTAATCGGCTATTGCTTGCTCCTGTAGCGATGTCATAACTATGGTAATGACATCCTGCTTAACATTAGTGCAGAGTCACGTTTTCCCAAAATTTAGCCAATCATAGGACCATGGATACTCATGGAACTAACAATCTCCCCCTTTGGCAAATTTTGGCTAAAACAACTTATCAGGGCAACAGTAGTAGTTTGCACAAACTAACTAACATGCTCCCCCTTAATAGTTGCATCCAGCAAGCAATAACATAGCAACAATAACACTTTTCTCCCCCTTGGTTTAGTCAAAACTTTGACAATAAATGGTGTAATTGTACAGTCATCTCACCATCTCCCAAGACATACACAAGCTGCTTGACCTCTACTAAAGGCTGCACCTCTTCTGCATCAATCCATGGACAGAGCCTTAATCCCCCCTTTCTGAACTCACTCAGCAGTGTAAAACCAGTCCTGAATCATAGCTCCTTGAGAGTACACCCTGAACAATCTTGAGTCTTGAGTTCTTGCCTTGTCTGAAGCTGCACCTTCAGGAAAGACACTTTTGACATCCCCAATTAAAGGATAATCAATTAAATACTTGCCACAAGTAACAGTTGATCTTAATCATCAATTTGAGACACAAATATTCTGTAGAGAAAAATAAATTCCCCCAGACAAAAACCAATGTTGTTTCCTAGGTTAGTCATCACAATCCTAGTTCAAACCAACATCAGTGGCCCAAGAACACAGGCTTGCCAGAGGATTAGCAAACTTTGTACAGGGCTTCACATCAGCAGCTACACATCAGACAAGTGCACATCTTCCCCTGTCATGCAGAAACATTGCTCCCCCTGAGGAAGAGAACTCAAGCACATGAAGAATCACTTCATCATCTTCATATTCACTCACTGGTAGCACATGCATCTCTGCACCCCTTGATTCACAACCCATACTAGCACCAAACCTTATAGGAGAGGTAGTTGCAGGATAGACAACTCTCAGTGAGATCACTCAGATTCAGCTTGGAATCTCCTTTAAGATGTCAAGGTGAATGCCCTTCCAACTGCACACAATCAGAGCTGATGATGTCTTAATCTTCATCTTTACCTGTCTACAAGGCAAAACACTTGGAGAGAGGCCCAAAATCTGATTTGATCCACGGATACCCAAAGACAGCACCAAGAGAAGAACCACTGTTAAGTCCATTCTGAACAGTAATCCAATGTCACAACACCTGGTATGACATTGAACGTATGACCAAAACCACTAGGGTGCTCCACTTTGAAGGAGGGTTATCGAGGGTCAAACAAAAACACATGAAAGTCAACCAAAAATAGGTCAAACCTTGACCAAAACCATCCTCAAATACACCTCAACTCATCATTAAAATAAGGAGGAAACTTCATTCATCGGTGGTTTCAATTGGCCTATGAATCAAGCAAGAATAAATGTAAAACAACTTAAAAGCACTTCCAATCATAAAATTCAAATTAAATTGAAAAATAAATGGAAAATGAAATTAAAAATTATGAAAAATTAAATAACACATTAAAGTGTTAGAAAATATTTTTGGTTGAACTTTATCATGATTGCAAGTATTTTTAATCAATTAAAATCAAAACAGAAATGAAATAAAGAAAATAAAACAATTAAAAGCAAAATGGTGCAAATAACAATAAACCGCGTTCAAAATCATTGGGCTTAAAAGAAAGGGGGTGCACGTAGCAACTGAAGCCCAAACCAACACAACTCAGTTTATAAACCAAAATGCATCGTTTAAATAATTGACGTGAAAGTCAAAGGAGCCCAGCAAGCAGGTCAAGCGAATCAGGGAAAGCCACGCATCTGCTCAAAAGGTCCAAGGGAGTCCACCTCAGATCTGAGGATTAAAACCAGATGCCGGAGCCCTAGCTCCGGTCGTCTTCCCGGTGAGTTGGCCAGAGATCAGATGACCTCAACCTTCACCAAACATTCAAATATTGTAATGCTCCGAGAGTATAAGAATATTTTTGCTTGGTCATACAAAGATATGTCTGGTCTCGATACAAATATTGTGGTTCATCGTTTGCCTCTCCGTGAAGAGTGTCCACTTGTGAAGCAGAAGCTCAGGAGAACCAGACCGAATATGACAGTAAAAATCAAAGAAGAGGTCCATAAGAAGTTGGACGCAGGATTTCTCGCCTTGACGAATTACCCTCCGTGGGTCGTTAACATTATTCCCGTGCCTAAGAAGGACGGAAAAGTCAGGATGTGTCTTGATTATAGAGACTTGAACAAAGAGAGCCCGAAAGATGATTTCCCGCTCCCCCATATTGACGTACTTGTTGATAATACTACACAGTATTCCGTGTTTTCCTTCATGGACGGTTTCTCCAGATATAATCAGATTAAGATGGCGCCGGAAGACATGGAGAAACCGCAGGGGAAACTTATCAGCGGGCAATGGTGACTATATTTCATGATATGACTCATCATGAGATTGAGGTCTATGTTGATGATATGATTGCGAAGTCACAGATGGAGGAGGAACATCTGGTGAATCTTCTGAAGCTGTTCGAAAGGTTAAGGAAGTTCAGACTGAGGTTGAATCCGAATAAGTTCACTTTTGGTGTACGGTCAGGAAAGTTACTGGGTTTCATTGTCAGTGAAAAAGGAATCGAGGTCGATCCTGCAAAAATAAAAGCAATTCTAGAAATGCCAGCGCCGAAAACAGAGAAACAGGTTCGTGGTTTCTTGGGTAGATTGAACTACATTGCTATGTTCATATCTCACCCCACATCCACGTGTGACCCCTTGTTCAAATTGTTAAAGAAAGATCAGGTGGTTATTTGAAACGAAAATTGCCAAAGGGCATTCAAAAAAATAAAAGAGCATTTGCAGGAGCCTCCGTACTAATACCTCCAGTAGCCGGAAGACCATTGATAATGTAGTTAACGGTTCTTGAGAACTCCATGGGTTGTGTTCTCGGTCAACACGACGAGACTGGAAGAAAAAAGCATGCCATTTACTACTTGAGTAAAAAGTTCACAGATTGTGAGTCCAGGTACTCAATGTTGGAAAAGACTTGTTGCGCACTCGCTTGGGCCGCCAAACGCCTGAGGCAATACATGCTAAACCACACAACCATGCTGATTTCGAAGATGGATCCGATTAAGCACGTGTTTGAAAAGCAAGCACTTTCAGGAAGGATTGCCAGGTGGCAGATGGTTTTGACATAATACGACCTCCAATACGTTTCCTAGAAGGCTATTAAGGGGAGTGTTCTGTCAGAATTTCTCGCAGAGCAACCAATTGACGACTATCAACCAATGAAGTTTGAATTTCAGGATGAAGACATCATGTTCTTAAAGATGAAGGATTGCGAAGAGCCATTACCCGATGAAGGTCCTGAGTTGGGTTCCTAGAGGCAGATGATTTTTGACGATGCTGTTAACTCCTACGGTAATGGAATTGGGGAAATCATCACGACTACCCATGGGTCTCATATACCATTCACTGCCAGGTTAACCTTTCCCTGCACCAAAAACGAAGCTGAATATGAGGCATGTATCATGGGTATTGAAGAAGCAATTGATTTGAGAATCAAGAACCTTGATATCTATGGTGATTCAGCTTTGGTTGTAAATCAGATCAAGGTAGAATGGGAGACTCGGAAGCATAATCTGATTTATTATATGAACTACGCAAGGAGGATGTTACCTTTCTTTGACCAGGTGGAGTTTCATCATGTGCCAAGAGCGGAGAATCAGATGGCAGATGCCTTGTCTACGTTATCTTTAATGTATAAGGTGAACTATTGGAATGATGCTCCAAGAATTTTCATCTCGCGCCTTGATAGGCCAACATTCGTATTCGCAATAGAAGAAGCTTTTGATGGTAAGCCATGGTATTATGACATCCAGAACTTTCTCAAGAACCAAGAATATCCGCCAGGGGCATCGAGCCGGGATAAGAAGACCTTGAGGAGGTTTTCTGGAAATTTCTATCTGAACCAAGATGGTGTACTCTACCGGAGGAATTTTGACTTCGTGATGCTAAGATGCGTGGAAGAAAAAGAAGCAGGTTTGCTTATGGAAGAGGTCCACAAAGGTGCCTTTGGTACGCATTTAGGCGGGCATGCCATGTCTCGAAAGCTGTTGAGGGCAGGTTATTATTGGTTGACTATGGAGTCTGATTGCTTTAAGTATGCAAAGAAATGCCATAAGTGCCAGATTTATGCTGATAAGATTCATGTGCCGCCAAGTCCTTTGAATGTCATGGCGTCTCCTTGACCCTTTTCCATGTGGGGCATTGATATGATTGACAAGATTGAGCCGACTGTATCCAATTGACACTAATTCATCTTAGTGGCAATTGACTATTTCACTAAGTGGGTTGAAGCATCTTCCTATGCTAATGTCACCAAGCAAAACGTAGCCCGGTTTATCAAGAAGGACATCATCTGTCGTTACGGAGTGCCTGAGAGGATCATTACTGATAATGGTTCAAATTTGAATAACAAGATGATGAAGGAGTTGTGCCAGAGTTTCAAGATTGAGCATCACAACTCTTCTCCCTATCGTCCGAAGATGAATGGCGTTGTTGAAGCGACCAATAAAAACATAAAGAAGATTATGCAGAAGATGGTTGTAACCTATAAAGATTGGCACGAGATGCCGCCCTTTGCATTGCATAGATATCGTACTTCGATACGTACTTCAACTGGGGAAACCCCTTTCTTGCTGGTGTATGGTATGGAGGCTATCCTACCATTAGAAGTCGAGATTACTTCTTTGAGAGTTCTGGTGGATGTCAAATTGGATGAGGCAGAATGGGTGAAGAATAGGTTGAATTAGCTCAAACTGATGGACCAGAAGAGGCTGGCGTCCATTGCATATGGTCGGATATATCAGAGTAGGATGAAGAAAGCCTTTGATACGAAGGTGTGCCCTCGGAGCTTTCAGGCAGGTGATTTAGTGTTGAAGAAAATCCTCCCTCCACAAACAGATCACAACGGTAAATGGACTCCCAATTACGAAGGTCAGTATGTCGTGTAAAAGGTTTTCTCCGGAGGAGCCTTACTGTTGTTAACCATGGATGGTGAAGATTTCACATCCCCTGTGAATGAAAACGCAGTTAAAAAATAATTTACTTAAAGAGACCCGCTGGAAAGAAAAAAGAATATCCAGGAAAAAATGGGGCATCCCGGCGAACCATAAAAAGAATAGGTTCGGGCAAAAATTAGGGATAAATGAAAAGATATAAACCCGCAAAGTTGAAAACCTGGAAATGCGACTTTGGATAAAATGGGTATCCCGGTGAATTGAAAACCCAAAAGGGCGATTCATGCAAAAGTTAGAGATTTAAAGAGCGAATGACTGCGGTCTGCATATTTTTGTGCATTTTTGTAAATTTTGTGCAGCTTCCTCATTTCAGGGGTTGCATCTGTTGTAAAATCGTCCTATTTACAGGCCATTTGTCAATAAAGCTTATACTATTCAATAAATTGTTGTTCTTGTTTTAGCCTTTACTGTTTTGTTTGCGAAAAACGCCCAATGGATTTGATAAAACTTTGTAGACATAAACTTGTAGGCTTTAGCGATAATCATTAAAACTTTGATTTACTTGAACAATGTCACGGATGACGACTGAGGTAGTTTCCGTTGTGCAAGATATCTTGTTTGTTTGTTCATTTGTAGGTTTGTGACTCTTGGGGAAATTCCTAGAGGTGTATCCCTGGTAGGATCACTGATTCCCCACAGAGAAGAGATGTGTAGCTGAGACTCATTTATCCCCAGCAGTTGGAGTTTGTGCATTTAGTCTCAGCGGTCCAAATGCATGTTATCCTATCCATAATAAGGGCTGTCCCGCAGGAAAGGATGTACAGGTTGAGTGTGTATACTTATTCCCGACAGTTTGAATGTACGCACTTATTCCTCAGCAGTTTAAGGTTGACTTCTTTGGCAGAGTAAAGTCATCTCCAGAGGGTCGAGGTTGATATTCCCCATGTAGTTCGAGCGCGTACGCTTGTCCTCAGCAGTTTGAATGTAGGCGCTTACCCCTCAGCAGGTCGAGATTGAAGTTCTCTCCACCACGAAAGCTTGGGATTATATCCCCAGCAGCGGAGCAAATGCAGAGTTTTCATTCCCCACAGAGTCCGAGTCTGTGACTTCTCTCAGAGTTTATATTGGTGATTCACTCCCCAAGCAGAGGTTGATGTTGATTCCCCCCTTGCTTAATTCCTCAGTGAAGTCAGCAGAGTAGGTTTCTTCCTCGCAGGGTAGGTCGATTCCCGAGAAGGTATTTTCTCATCCTCAGCAGAGAGAGTTTGGGATGATTTTCCCAGTAAATCTTATTCGTTTATCCCTAGCAACGGTAATTCCCGGTGGAATGGATTTTAATATTCAACAGAGTAGAGTTATCCCCAGTGGTTTGTTTTGTACCCTAGAAGGATCTTGGTGTTCTAGGAGGTCGTTCTGGGCTGATCTCCCCAGCAGAGTGAGGTTGATCTCAGTGGTTGATTGATTCCCCTGTAGAGTCGTTGATTTTCCCAGTGGAGCGGATTTGGCAGTTAGTTGCTTTTCCCCAGCCGGGTCGTCTATTCCCCAGAAGAGTCGTATTCTGGTAGACCATTCAGGGCATTTTCCTCAGCAGGATTTGATTCCCAGCAGAGTGGATTTTTATTCTCGTTAGAACATGTATTACCCAGAAAAGTTCTTTTCCAAGAGGCCATCCAGGGCTCGTTTCTCAGCATAAGTCCAATTGTACTTTGCATGTCCTATCTTTCCCCGGCAGGGTTACTTTTGTCTCTTCCGCATTTATTTTGCTGATTCGGTTCCGTTGCATTTTTGCATTGTGCATAGCATTCTTAGAAACGCGTAGCATTTCCATTTCGCATGGAGCATTACGCCATATTCAAACATAAACATTTGAAATGTAAGCCAGGTTGTTACCCTTTTGTTTTCAGGTGTATCTCCAGCAGATGATGTAATTCCTTAGCCCGCGCGGTATCCAGACCCCGTCAAGCATATTCGAGTTTTGTTCTTAAGCCCGTGCGATATTCAGACCCCGGCGAAATCTTTGATAGATGTGTTCATCTTGTCATTTTCTCCCCAACATAGTTGCTTGTTTAAGTTTCTCTTTTCCCCATCAGAGGTATCTTGTGAATTACCGTTATATTCACTTATCAACTTCGTGTTGATCCGGCCTTTGGGTTCGATGCTCGCTTTTATTTAGCTAATGTCTGCTGGTTAGCAGATGTCTTTAACTTCGTGTTGAACCGACCTTCGGGTTTGATGCTTGCTTTTATTTAGCGAATGTCTGTTGGTTAGCAGATGTCTTTACATTCGTGTTGAGCCGGCCTTCGGGTTCTATGCTCGCTTTTATTCAGCGAATGCCTGCTCGTTAGTAGAGGTTCTCAACTTCGTGTTGAGCCAGCCTTCGGGTTCGATGCTCGCTTTTATTTAGCGAATGCTTGCTAGTTAGTAGATGTATTCAACTTCGTGTTGAGCCGGCCTTCGGGTTCAATGCTCTCTTTTATTTAGTGAATGCCTGCTCGTTAGCAGAAGTTCTTAACTTCGTGTTGAGCCAGACTTCGGGTTCGATGCTCGCTTTTATTTAGCGAATGCCTGCTCGTTAGTAGAGGTTCTCAACTTCGTGTTGATCCGGCCTTCGGGTTCGATGCCTGGTTTGTTCAATAGATGCTTGATGGTGAAATCAGACGAACTTTCCGACTTAGTGTCTTTGCTTGCATGTTAGCAGATGTTCTTCCGACTGCGTGTCGAGGCTTTCCGGTTGGTAATCAGTTTGCTTGTCGCTGTGGCAATTATCAGATACAGTATTTCCGAGGATTTTGTTCCAATAATAAGTTTGCAGTTCTATTTCTGTGGTTGGTAAATTTTCGGGTTCTTTGGTGTTCAACCATCTTTTACCTTGATTGTTTGAGCCGTTCGCTTTTTATCCATTCATGTCCAAGTCATTTGAATAGGGGCAGCTATTGTACCCCAAAATTTGACCAACCTTTTTCTTGTACTTGGCTTGTGTTTCATTTTCATTTTAGTATTTGCATTTGCATAGCATTGTTCTTAACAGGGGATCAAGAGAGGTGTGCCAACTCAAGAGAAGAGTCTCAGTGGTTTCAAGCTCAAGCAAGAGTGTTCATTCAATTCATCAAGTGATTACAATCACTAGGAGGTTGTCAATGCTCTTTGAAGGAGAAGGTTGGAGTGTGTTGCTTGTCTCCTATCTTGGAGGTCAATAGAGGATCACCAGGGGTTCATGAGATCATTGTTGTGGATAAGATGTGTTTGAAAAGCTCATGGAGTACTTTGGAATTCATTTTGGAGCTTATCTATGCAGTCCTTTCATCTTCAAGAGGTCACAGTCAAAGGATGTGAATCTAGGGTTTCATCTGGTCAACTAAAAGTCAACTGTGGACTTCAGGAGTTCAACACAAATTGAATGAGTACCAAATGTGTGGAAACATAGCCAATTTCAAGTTTCTTCATCAAAAGTTTTCCCTTCAAATCTCACAATGTGGACCAAATTAAAAGCCCAAACCAATTCCATTGTAAAATTGATCCCACATGCTGCAGATTAGGGTGATTTTCATGAGTGAAGCAAAGTAAATCACGTGTTCATAAGCAACTTACTTTTTTTGGAAAGTTTTTGAATCTTCCAATTGAGGCTTCATGGGCCTGCAAAACCATTTTAAATCCATCATATATAAACTCTAAGCTTGCCCTAGAAGCTCAGAATGCGCATTTGGAGCTAGAGACAGCAATTTCAGATTCAAATTTCTCAAGAAAATTCCAAGTTCGAATTCCATTTTTCTCTGCAAATCAAGTGAAATTGAAGCTCAATTCTTCTTCCTAGGAACATTTGGAGTGGAACTGAAGCAAGAGAAGCAAGCTTGCACACCTGAGAAGAACCAACGGAGTTGCTCTATTCAGTAAGTTTCCAATCCGTAATTCTCTCATTCTAGACCATGATTTAGGCTCATACTGGTTGCATCTGAAGCCCTACGTTGAGTAAGCCATGTTTGATTCATTGTTGTTAATGTTTGGTTGAGTTTCAGCATGTTTACCTCAAACTTCTAGCCTTCGATTCTCCTTGATCTTGAGCTTTCGTTATGATTGATATATGGATTTGGAATCCTTGTAGCAAGGCCTTTCAGATGGTACCATTTTTGTGGCTGTTGGTGGTGGTTTTTCACCTGAGCTCCGATGAGCTCATCGGAGAAGACAACCGGGGCCCTATCTCTGGCGTCTGGTTATTTCTCCAGTCAGGGATGATGTGGACATGTTTGACTTGTTAACTGTGTACGTGTCTTGTTGTGATTTGTTTGACCTAGCTGATTTGGCATTTGGAATCCATGTTCATTTAATGAAACGGGGCGTTTTGGTTGATGAATCAGGTATGGTGGATTGGGCTGATTGTGTTATTCACACCCCCAGTGCTTTTGAGCTCAAAGCGTGTTAAATGATTTCCTTTGTTTTCTATTTTACTCTTACACCTCCCTTCCCTTTCTATTTTGTTTTGTTTTATTTTATTTTCTGTTTTGTTTTACAATTATTAAAAATAGCTCCAATTTGCTAAAAATTCACAAAAATTATTTTCAAACATTTTAAAACCTTAATTAATTTTCCATATTTTTTAATTCTGATTTTCTTTTATTTTTGCTATTTATTTTGAATTTTGCAATTGGAGAGGTTTTTAATGTTGTTTTCTCTTAATCATCCATGCTTGAGCTACCATTTGAGATCATCAATGAGCAAGGTTTCCTCTCCATTTAGAGGATGGATTGAGATACCTTTGAGGCTAATTTTGGTCAATGTTTGATCATTTTTTGTTTGACTTTGCTTTGCCTTTGTTTGACCCTCGATAATAATTCAATATGATGGAGCACCCTAGTTGATCAAATCATTCGGTGATGCCTTGAATTGAATTTGGGTTGGATGCTTGGGCCTCTTGTTACTAACATGCTTAGTTGCTTTGTGCATTTTATTTGAGATTTATTGAACAATTCTTCTAATTTTGGTGAACCTTGCAAGTCAAGTCACCCTAGTTGAAGTTCATACAAACTAGTTGACCTAGTTCCTTTAGGAAATGACCTTGATGGATCCCATATGCACTCTATGACTCTTGATCCTCATTCTTGACACGTTTAGTGTTAGAACACAAATTGGTTCTTAAATATATCTCTATGTTTTGATGATAACACTAATGAAATTTTGTATTAAGTAAAAATATACTCTAATTTTGTTCACGTGTTTTTGTTTTAGATATTAAATTAAATATTCGTATGGAAGCAAAAATGCATCTGAACATTATTCTATGCAAGGCTCTGAGCATCAGAAGACTCTGAGTGCTGCCTGAAGAGACTCTGAGCAGAAGCTGCAGAAGACTCTAAAGCAGGAGCTGCAGAAGACTCTGAAGCGTAGCAGAAGAACTTGTGTAAAAAGCATAAAGCATTGTTTCAGAAGACTCTGGAAGTACTTTACGCTGCAAGTACAGAGGCTCTGATATTTAACTCTGATCTGATTGAGATATTCACGCTGAAGCACTTTGGCTGCAAAACTCTGATGACAAACTCTGATAAGAATAACTTTGAGAAAGAAGCTTGTTGAAGAAGATGATGTTCTAATAGTAGATCCGTTTGCATATTCCAAACGAATCTTTCCTCATTCATGCTTGACACAGGAAATCAGACAAAAGGGATTTGTCTGAACATTCCTCTTCTAGGAAAGGAAAAGTCAATAGAAGACAAAAGGCTACAACTATAGCTATGCACGGTCTTCAAGCAACGTACCTCAAGTACTATAAAAGCAAGTCTTCAACAACATATCAAAGTAGACGAATCATTTGATAAATCAATTTGAAAAACTACTCTCAAGCTCTCATAGAAATATTCTTCAAAAGCTGAATAGTTTTTATTCGTTCTTAACTTAGTGTAAAAATCACAGTTGCGATTATAGCTTATTAGAAGTATTCAAAACACTTTGTTAGTTTATTCTTTGTAAAAAGATTTCTTAAGAAGACGAAGTTGTGGTCATAATTTCTTGAGAAGACTAAGACAACTGTCTTAGTGGTTAACACTGTAATCAGTTTGATATAGTGGATTAAGTCCTTGTTGAGAAAGGCAAATCACCTTGGTAAAGTGGACTGGAGTAGTTTGAGTTTAAACGAACCAGGATAAAAATACATTGTTATTTTCTATCTTCCAAGGTAGTTTTAAAACCCTTATTTAACCCCCCCCCCCCTTTCTAAGTGTTTTTCTCACATTCAGTTGGTATCAGAGCTCCGGCTCTGTAGTACTATCACTTAACAGTGAAAGAGAAAGATCCAGTTGGGAAAAATCTTGATATATTACTTTTGATATACTATTCTTGATATATTATGGCTGAAACTTCAAATTCAACTTCTAACAACAAATATGAAGGTAGAGATAGAATCAGCACCAAACCTCCCATGTTTGATGGAGAGAAGTTTGATTACTAGAAAGATAGAATAGAAAGTTTCTTTCTGGGCTATGATGCTGACTTATGGGATTTGGTCATTGACGAATACACTCATCCTACTAATGATGAGGGAAAAAAGATTGACAGAAAGTCAATGACTGAACAACAAAAAAGATACTTCAGGAATCATCGTAAAGCAATAACCATTCTATTAAATGCCATATCTCATACTGAGTATGAGAAAATTACAAACAGAGAAACAACATTTGATATGTTTGAGTCATTGAAGATGACCCACGAGGGAAACTCTCAAGTAAAGGAAACAAAGGCTCTGGCGCTTATCTAGAAGTACGAAGCTTTCAAAATGGAGGAGTCTGAATCTGTGGAAACTATGTTCTCAAGATTTCAGATCCTAACTGCTGGTTTGAAGGTTCTGGGTAAAGGTTACTCCACTTCTGACCATGTCAAGAAAATCATCAGAAGCTTACCAACAAGATGGAGACCAATGGTTACAGCGCTGAAGCTGTCAAAGGATCTGAATAAGATCACTCTTGAGGATCTCATCAGTTCCTTGAGAAGTCATGAGATTGAACTAGAAAAAGACGAGCCTCAGAAGAAAGGTAAGTCTGTTGTGTTAAAATCTAACAAATCTGCTAAAGTTTTGTAGGTAATTGAAGAAAGCTCTGAAGAATCTTCTTCTGAAGAAGATGAATTGTCTTTGCTGTCCAAGAGGATGAATCAACTCTGGAAGCACAAACAGAAGAAGTTCAGAAACTCCAAGAGATCTGATAAACATGGAGAATCTTCTGGACATAAAAAATCTGGCAAGAAAGAAGTCGTATGCTACGAATGCAAGGAGCCAGGTCATTATAAAAATGAATGTCCCAAACTTCTGAAGGACAGACCCAGAAAGAAGTTTGAAAAGAAGAAGAAGGTTCTGATGGCCACATGGGATGAATCAAATGAATCTGAATCCTCATCAGCGTCAGATGAAGAATGTGCAAATATGGCATTGATGGCTGACGTGGAAGACCACGAAGAAACATCTGAATCTGAATCAGAAACAAATTCAGAAGAGGTATTTTCTGAACTCACCAGAGCTGAACTTATTGAAAGTTTATCTGAGATGTGCGAAACTACAGTAAGATGAGGATCAAATACAAGAAGCTTAGAAAGCTTAAGATCTATCTTGTATCTGAAATTGATCTTCTGAAGTAAGAAGTTACTGAGCTTAAATCAAACAATTTTAAAATCAAAAACGATTTAGAAAAAGCTCAACAAGATTCTGAAGCTGAAACTAAGTCAAATCTAAAAACATTTTAGAACAATATGACTATAGTTTTCAGAAGTTTCTGTCTAGAGGCCTAGATAGAAGCAAGATGGCTTCGAAGATCTATGGCGCAAGCAGAAACAATAGAAATGGAATTGGATATGAATCACCCTCTGGGAAGGATTTAAATCCAAAACCTACTGATAAGCTGATCATTAAGTATTCTCCTCTGTACACCCAGTTCAAATTTGGTCATCTGAATGACATTAATCACGCACGCACAGATCAGAACACTAAAAATTTTGTTAAACCATAATTTCATTAGCACAAAGATGCTTTTAAGGGAAAGAAGTTCAGACAGAACTTCCAACCAACTAATCCTAGAGGACCCAAGAAAATATGGGTACCTAAGGATAAAATAATTTTTGTTGCAGATGTCCTTAGAAGCAAAGTTGAGACACCAATCATGGTACCTGGACTCTGGCTACTCGCGACACATGACGGGAAGAAAGTCTATGTTCAAAGCTTGGAACTTAGATCTAGAGGTGATGTGAAGTTTGGAGGGAACCAGAAGGGCAATATAATTAGCTCTGGAACTATTGGTAATGGTAACCTTCCTTCCATATCTAATGTTTTACTTGTTGAAGGATTAACATATAATCTATTGTCCATAAGTCAATTAAGTGATAATGGTTATGATATAATCTTTAATAAAAAATGTTGTAAAGCTGTGAGTCTAAAGATGGTTCAATCCTCTTTAATGGAAAAAGGAAGAACAACATTTACAAAATTAATCTTTCAGAACTAAAAGTTCAAAATGTAAAATGCCTTATGTCTGTTAACGATGAGCAATGGGTCTGGCATAGAAGATTGGGTCATATTAGTATGAGACGTATATCTCAGATTAATAAGCTCAATCTGGTTAGAGGACTTCCTCAGTTGAAGTTCAACTCAGATACTTTTTGTGAAGCATGTCAGAAAGGAAAATTTTCAAAATCTTCTTTCAAAATAAAAAATGTTGTCTCTACCTCTAGACCATTAGAGCTGCTTCATATTAATCTGTTTGGACCAGTGAAAACTGCATCCATTAGAGGCAAGAAGTATGGATTAGTCATAGTTGATGACTACAGCAGATGGACATGGGTAAAACTCCTGAAACACAAGGATGAGTCACATTCTATGTTCTTTGACTTCTGCTTACAAGTCCAAAATGAAAAGAATTTAAAATTGTTAAGTCAGAAGTGATCATGGTGGAGAATTTGAAAATAAATTTTTGATAATTTTTTTTAAAGAAAATGGCATTTCACATGATTTCTCCTGCCCTAGAAATCCTCAACAGAATGGAGTTTTAGAGAGGAAAAATAGAACATTGCAAGAAATGGCCAGAACCATGATCAACGAGACAAACATGGCAAAACATTTTTGGGCAGAAGCAATTAACACAGCTTGTTATATTCAGAACAGAGTGTCTGTAAGACCTCTTCTAGAAAAGACTCCCTATGAATTGTGGAGGAATATAAAGCCCAACATTTCTTATTTCCATCCTTTTTGGATGTGTATGCTTTATGTTGAATACTAAAGAGAATCTGAACAAGTTTAATTCTAAAGCACATAAGTGTTTCATGCTTGGATATTCTGAACGCTCTAAAGGCTACAGAGTATACAATACTGAGACACAAATTGTAGAGGAATCATTCATGTTAGATTTGATGATAAGCTTGGCAATCAAAAGCCAAAGCAGCTTGAAATTTCTGCAGATAGAGAAGTGCTTCTCACAGACTCTGAAGATTCAGAGGCAGACAAAGCTCAAGCAAATGCACCAGAAGCAACGTCAGATGCTACTCCCTTGACTGCTCAGATGAACAACTTGAACATTCTGAAGAACCAAATGTTCAAGGATCATCCAGAATCAAATCCTATCATCCATAAGAAATGATCATTGAAAAGAAGGATGACCTTATCAGAACAAGATCCTTTCTCAGATAATCTAGAACGTCATTATTTGGTCTGGTGTCAGTTATTGAACCAACCTCTGTGGATGAAGCTCTACAAGACAATGATTGGATACTTGCCATGCAAGAGGAGCTTAACCAATCACAAGGAATGATGTTTGGGATCTGGTTCCAAGACTAAAAGGATTTAATATTATTGGAACTAAATGGGTCTTCAGAAACAAGCTGAATGAGCAAGGAGAAGTAGTCAGAAACAAAGCTAGGCTAGTTGCTCAAGGATATAGTCAGCAATAAGGAATTGATTACACAGAGAATTCTGCTCCTTGGCCATGTTAGAATATATTCGCTTGCTTATTTCTTTTACTGCACAAAATAACATCACTCTATATCAAATGGATGTTAAGAGTGCCTTCTTAAATGGTATTATAGAAGAGGAAGTTTATGTTCATCAACCTCCTGGTTTTGAAAATGAAAACTTCCAGAACATGTTTTTAAACTTAAGAAATCACTCTATGGCTTAAAACAAGCTCCCAGAGCTTGGTATGAGAGATTAAGTAATTTTCTTCTGGAAAAGAATTTCCATCAGAGGCAAAGTGGATACTACTCTCTTCTGTAAATCATTTAAGAAAGACTTGTTAGTTTTTCAGATTTACGTAGATGATATTATATTTGGCTCTACAAATATTACGCTTGGAAAGGAGTTTGCTCAATCTATGCAGGCAGAATTTGAGATGAGCATGATGGGAGAACTCAGATTTTTTCTAGGAATTCAAGTTAACCAAACTCCATAAGGCACCTACATACATCAGACGAAGTATGTGAAGGAGCTTCTGAAGAAGTTTAACATGACTGAAAGCAAGTTAGCAAAGACCCCAATGCATCTAACAAGAACTCTGGGCAAGGAAGAGGTAAGTAAAAAGGTAGACTAGAAGCTCTACAGATGTATGATTGATTCTCTTCTGTATTTGACTGCTTCTAGACCGGATATCCTTTTAGCGTTTGTTTATGTGCTAGATTCCAATCAGATCCTAGAGAATCACACTTAACAACTGTTAAGAGGATTCTGAGGTATTTGAAAGGTACTACTAATGTGGGTTTGTGTTACAGAAGATCTGATAAATACAAACTAGTAGGATTCGGTGATGCTGATTATGCTGGAGCCAGAGTAGAACGTAAAAGTACTTCTGGAAGCTGTCAGTTTCTGGGAAGTCATCTGATCTCATGGTACAACAAGAAGCAACCCACAATAGCTCTATCAACTACAGAAGTAGAATACATTGCTACTGCTGGTTGTAGCACTCAGATGCTCTGGATGAAAAGTCAACTAGAAGATTATCAGATATATGAGAGTAACATTTCTATCTTCTGTGATAATACTTCTGCTATATGCTTGTCTAAAGACCCTATTTTACACTCTAAGGCTAAACATATAGAAATTAATCATCATTTCATCAGAGACTATATTCAGAAGGGAATTTTAAGCTTAAATTTGTTGATACAGACCATCAATGGGCTGATATCTTTACAAAACCCCTTGCTGAAGATAGGTTTAAATTTATTCTGAAAAATATAAGTATGGATTTCTGTCTAGAATAAATTTTTTATCAAAAGCAAATTTCCTCAGATGGAAAATGTTTTTACTCTGAAGTATTTCATCTGATTATTTATTGTTTGATATTTTATTCATTGTGTGCAAATCTGAACTAACAAGCCTCAGAGGATCTGAACGTCTTCTAATATTTCATTTCTCAAAGAGTTTCAAAAGCACATGCAACCAAACACGTGTCACATAAAATCTGAAAAGATTGAGTGGACATGAGTTAAGTGCCGTTTGAGGTACCGTTTTGAATAATGAATTTCTCATTTTCCCCCAAATTTGTCAGAATCATTAAATGCTTGAAATGATTTTTGTTGTTAATTTATGTAAATTAATTGCTAAGTGTTGAACGTGTAATCTTTGGTGTGCCCTATATATTCCACAACACAACACTTTTCACACTTTTCACTCTCTCTCACAACTTATGCATTTCTGTTTATTGTATTCTTTCATCTTCTCCTCAAAACCCAAATCTCAACGAAACCTTAAACCCCTCTCTACTTCAACCATGGCAACCTCTTAATCTACCTCTCAAAAACTTCAATCAACAATGGTTGTTGTTTCATCTTCAAATCTGGGTGCTGTTCCTTTCAAGGAACCTGTTAGAACTCTTCTAACTGCTATTGATAAACTTGAAGTTCTGTGTGAATCAATAGTGGATTTTGAATCTATTGCAGGAAAATGGGTTTAATCTTCGTCCCATTTTTGATGCTCAAAGTTGGACAAAATTCTTTGATAGACTGATGGGGCCAGTTTATGCATGCTTGGTAAAAGAGTTTTAGCTCCATGCAACGGTTTATCCAAAGTTCATAGTTTCTTCAGTTCTGGGAAAAGAGATAATCATCACTGAAGATCTGATCAGGAAGCTGATAGGTTATGAAGAATCTGATGGTGTTACCAATCTGCCAGCTGGGTGTATTGATATGACAGAGGTTTACAGTGAAGTTTGCACTTCTGGAAAAGCCTCTAACAAAGTGAAGGATCTGAAATCTGAGTACAAGATCTGGGCTAAATTTTTTTCTGGGATGTATCCACCACAGGAAATCATCTAACTCACCTGACTACATCAACACTGATTAGATGTACTTCATGTACTGTCTGAGTCAGAGCACATAAGTGGATATGCCACACTTTCTCTTCTCTCATCTGTGGAATCATATAAAGATGTCAAGAGAAGATGTCAAGACAAAGCACATGAAGGTCAGAAACTGGATTCCAATGGGAAGACTCATTTCAGACATTCTGACGGAGAATGGTCTAATAGCTCATCTGACAGAAGCTGGTCAGGTTGAGGAATTAGCTTACATAATTGGAAAACTCTGAATGGGAAGAGTTTCCAGAGGATGAAAGTTGTGGATGAACTCACCTCTGCACCTGCTAAGCTAAATGTTGAAGAAGTTAGTCAGAGGAGAGTTCCTATAGATGACTTTCCTATCTTCTCTGCTGATGAGCCTAGAGATGCACTTCTTGAGTACATTCAGATGTGT
This sequence comes from Lathyrus sativus, assembly GCA_963859935.3. Lineage (NCBI taxonomy): Eukaryota > Viridiplantae > Streptophyta > Magnoliopsida > Fabales > Fabaceae > Lathyrus > Lathyrus sativus. The sequence continues at coordinate 477,850,589 of OZ012741.1, read as the reverse complement.
AAGGCAGATGGAACCCCAATACATGCAGACATCTGAAGCGAGCTAGAGAACCTGCACCAGACTTTTATGAAGAAAATATGAGGAGAAAGAAACAGGCTACAGAAGAAGAAGCTGCAAGCAAGGAAAAGCAGAAAACTTCTGAAGAACCCAAGAAAAAGAAGAGAAAAGCTTTTGGAGAAGCTTCATCTGGCAAGGTCAAACGTGTAAAGAAGTCAGATATTCCTTCTGCATCTTTACCTTCTATTTCTGAACAAGCAACAAAACCAATAGTTAGCTTCCCTCCTCCTGATGAACCAATACCTACTACCTCTCCAACTCAAGTCACTTCTAAACCTTTATCTTCTGAAAATATTCATGTATCTGAACCAATCACTTCTGACCTTCTCAACCTAAATCACCTTCATCTGAACAACCTCAATCATCTGAACCAACTTCTTCTATCAACATCCCTCCTAACCCACAACCAGAATAACCTATTCCCTCTGATGCTCTACCAGAACAACCTAAACCTTCTGAATCATATATATCTGAGTCTGATATTCTAGACATACAACCCCTGAAAACTCTCTTTGATGTTTCATCAACATCCTGTCACACTACTGAATCATATGATTCTACTGAATCTGATTTACCTCTAGATGTGACATCACCCCCTTCACTCCGTTTTTCTGATATCCCTCAAACAAACCAACCGGATGTATACATCTCATCTGAACCTATCCTTTCTCAACCAACTCCAAAACCTACATCAGCTTTTATTCCATATTGTCCTATGCTTTTTGATGTAATTCCCTTTGTGCATAAAATCAAACCTTTTATGTTTATCAAACCTTCATCTGTTAAACCAAAGACTCTACTAAACCTTCTACACCATATCCTCGTCCTCTTTTCATCATTACCACTTTTTCCATACCATCTCCCTCTACAACACCTAAAACATCACCTTTAGAAGCCTGCCTAAAACCAAAACCTATGCTAAATGTTGATGTTCTGTTTGCTAGTTTTGAAAAATAAATAAAGATGTGTTTATCTTCTGTTAAGAAGGAATGTCTGACAAACATTAACCCAGATGCTTCTGAAGACATCTGGAATAGATTCATTTCAAGGTTTAATTCTGTAGCTTCAAACCTTCGAACCATTTGCTCTGATGATGCAAAGGTAAGATTTGCTGAAGTTATCAGACAAACTCTTATGAATGTTAGTAGATCTCCAATTCTTCCTCTGGACAATACACCTCCTGAAAAATATGTTGCATCTGCACCTGCTGAAGAATCTAAGTTTGAAGAAGTTCTTCCAGAAGAGTCTGCTGCTGAAGAAACTCCTGTGTCTAATTAGTCTGCTCTGATGTTTCTGGAACAAGCATCTGATTCAGTGATTCAAGAGAATGCATCTGCTATGGTTGTTGTGACTGTTCCTACGTCTGCATCTTCTCCTGCATCTTCTGAAGTCAAGAAAGAGAATCCAGATCTTGAGGAAAAGTTTGCTAAGCTAGAGGCCAGCAACACAGAGATCAGATCTTGGATGGTCAAGCAAGAAAAGACAACAGATGAGATCAAGACGTGGATGGCTAGGCAAGAAGAGTCTACTTCTGAGATCACAAACCTTCTGAAGATGATAGCCTCTCGTCAACCTTAGTTGTTTTCTGTTGTTTGTGCACATTTTGTTTGTTATGCTTATGTGTTATCCTCTGAATATTTTTTTATCAATGAATCAGTTTGGTTTCTATTCTATCTATTTTATCATATGTTTTTTCTCTGTTCTTCTTTTATGTCTTAAAAAGTTTTTTCTTTTTGATGAGACAAAAAGGGGGAGAAAATGAAATTCTGATTGTTCAAATAAACAGTTACTAAATGGAATTCAGACATAATAAATTATAACTAACATTGAATTTTAGACTTTCAGAATTATAACTTTTCATCTGACTTAATTCATAGAAGTTACTCTGAGAGTTCCAAATCAGGCTCTGATCCAAACCAGGCTTTGATTTTGAAAAGAATACTTAATCAAAAAGGGAAGTATTTATTTTTCTTATAGTATTCAATTCAGGGGGAGATTCATAATCTCAGGGGGATATAT
>OZ012741.1:477824811-477848013 GCA_963859935.3 Lathyrus sativus | reverse complement strand
GAGGAGGCAAAGTATGATCTTGTTTGTGGTATGAGATGTGGGAAATCTTAAGGGTAAAATTAGGGTATTACAGAACCATATTAAATCACTTTCAAATATAATCTATTGAAATCAATAGATGTTGCATAAGATTGGTTCAAATACATAGACAAAATTTTTAGTTTTTCAATTTTTTCAAACATTCTATTTTGTGTAAATTGTGGTGTTTGAAATCATCGTAATTGCACAAAAAACCGTCACAATTTGCACCATTTTAAATTTGTATTTGAAATTTAAGATTTGAAAAATGTTGCAAATTTATTAAGTCAAGTATCCATTTAAGCGACTTAACAAGTATTGTAGCGTAATTGAATTTTTTTGTTTGAATGCACCTTTTCTTCATATCTTTTCATGGCATCTCTTACATCATTTCTCTTATTAAATTTTAGAATTTTTCTAACCTTTGTCATAACTTTTGAGTGATTTCTTTCATCACTATAAATTCATTTCAAATTTTCATTTTTCACTCACCTCTTTCATACAAATATTAAAATCTCTTTACATATATTTTCTACACAACTTTCATACTTAGATATTTTTTAAAAAGAAATTTTCACATTATTGTCATAAAAGTATCTTAAGCATTTAGAGAGAATTTGTCTTGAATCTTCATATTTGAAAGACAAGAAGTATTTGTTATAAGTCTTAAAGAACTCTACAAAATTCATTTATTTAAATCTATTATAATTGTTACAAGTTCCTTAGTATCAAAGATAGTTTGGTATTAGGAGGGATCTATAGGAAGGTGAATTGTATCTTCTTATAGAGACCATACTTATTGTCAAGGATTGTTGGAAATAAGTGTGTTGTAAATCCAAGAGGATTGTTATTGGTGTCTTTGTTAATGTCTGTATAGAAAGACTAGGATAGTCTTATATAAGTCCTAACAATAGAAAAATCTCTTTCATGTTGAAAGGAGACTGGAGTACACTCAGACTGTGAGGGGAACCAAGATATTTCTCGGTGTTTTTTATCTTTTCGCACTTTATCGCTTTCATTACTTGGAATGTAAATAGGAAAAATAAGTAGACATAAGTCAAAAACTAAAATATAATAAAGTACGTAATTCAACCCCCTCTCCCCTCTCTTAGGTGCAAACTCTACTTACATTTTCTTCTCCATTATATCTTCCGAATTAGAACCGTGCTCCAATGCCATAATAGAAAGTTAACTTGAAAAATATATTTTATTCTTATTGTTTTTTATGACACACCTTTTTACATGCTGATAATTTATCTTTCAGGGCTTGAAAATATGATCAACCCTAACAAAATAATAACAATTCTAATAAACCCTAACTGACTAATAAGTATTAAATTTATCTCTAATAATTACACAAAACCTTATTTTTGATGATATAAGAAGACAAATAAAAATAACCACCAATTGAAATCTTAAATTCTAGTATTTAAGTAGCGACAACAATTTCAATTTCATGAAACCAACATATAAATAAAACTAATCATCTAATTCATATGTAATCAATTATCACAGTTAGAGCTAGCTTACCATGTTTTTGAAGAAAGTAACATGGCTTAGTAGCATGAAACCTTGAAGAAATCCTATAAAAGAAACACAAAAAATAGGCTTTTTCAAAAGCTCTCGATATATTATTTTTAGTAACAACAATGAATTAAAATCTAAGATTTGGAGAAGTCATAGTCATATCCATTTTTTTAAATTTATGATTTTAAGAGAAAAAATAGAATTTTTTTAAAAATTAGTTATAGAAATTAGAATGCGGGTATGAAAGAAGAAATGGAAGGGGAAGAAAGAAGAAAAGAAGCAGTTAATAAATTCATTGATATGTTATATTTCTCTTATTTTTTGTTAAAAGAAAAATTTATGTTTAGTTTTTTTTAAATAAGAATAAAATAAAAAGTAAAATATGGTAAAAAGAAAAAAAAAGGTTGGTGGAAGAATTATTTGCAGTGAAATTCAATACTTATGCTTAATTATTAACAAATACAATGTGGTAGCCAAATGGTAAAGTTTAAGTTCTAAATTTCTAATTTTTTTAATTAATTAATGATTCAAATTTTTTAAACAAAAATAATGACATGTAATTAAATTTGGTCAACTTCAAACTCATAGGTCATTATTACTAGTGCCACAATATTAAAATTAGTCCGAAATTAAAAAGGGGACTAAAGTTAAAATAATATTTAAAAAATGATCAAAATTTTAATTTTTAAAATAAGAGACCAAAACTATAAAAAAATAAAGGATCAAAATTGCAATTATGTCAAATTTTTGAAATAGAATTTCTTTTGTTCCAAAAAAAGAGTTTTTATTTGTTGTTGCCTTTTTTTCTTTTCTTTTTTTTTTAGTTTTGTCTTTCATGTGCGAGGTTTAGCCTCCCCACTTTGTCTATATTCTTCTTTTTTTCTTTTTAAATCAAAACTTATATTATTAAAAAATTAACCATATTTTCTTAAAAGATAAATATTTTCTAATAACCATACAATGTTAATATTATAGTATGACTTTTGAAATTCTCATATACACTATTTTACATATCTAATATGTGTAATTGCCAAGCAATTAGTAAAGAGATTAAATTTTAATAGGCAAAATAAAAAATTTCTATGATTTTTTGTTATATTAAAATACAATAACTAAACACTTAGGTAAAAGCAATAAATAATAACTACAACTATAAATTTATTCCTCCAATTTGAAGAAAGCTTTCCTTTAAAATTACTATTTGACTATTATAACCCCCTTTAATACCAAGCTCGAAAATCACATCTGTTCTTAAGTCAAACAAAATTAATTCACCATCTTGTTTTCGGAAAAATATATCGCCCTCTTTGCCTATTCCAATTGGACGGTCAACGCAAGACAATGGTCCAACAATAAAGAGATTCATCCATGATTCTTTAACACCAAGTTCATCCAGTACTGATATATAAAAAGTAGTAGTATCATGATACCATGAAATCGTTGCAATTGATCCATTTAAGATCACCAACTGTGTGCTAAAATACTCATGATTAAGATCAGCATCCATGAATAAGGGTATGGGTGTTGTGTTGAATATCTCATCATTCAAGTTAAATGAAACCAAATAGGGATCATCTTTATTTATATAAGATGATCTATGTATCCAATGACACATTCCAAATATGTATATTCGTTCTCCGATAGTATTAGTACCACAAGGAGGCATGTTCATATGCAGTGTTTTCCAAGATTTTCTTTTTAAACTATATATCTCCCAATATTATCTATCAGATATATTATTATATTGGTTGCAAATAACTATAACTCGAATTATTTTATAGTCATCTTGAATATGGTCATAACCAAATCCGTGAAGCACAACTAAATATACCTCAGAAGGGGGTGGCACAAATTCAACAGGACTACGAGGGATGACTATTAATTCGTTGATATTTGGATTCCAAATTACAATTCTCCAAACTCCATTTACATGTTGGTACATGCAAAGATTTCCATTAATACTACCAGAATCTAAAATATAAAAACGTTGTTTCTCCAAGTGGAAGGGATTTGGCCATTCTAATTTGACTCTATTTATAAAACTATCACCATAAAGAGAATACAATGAGTGATAAACACTCCTATCATATTCAGTTATTGTCTGTTGTAAGAGAAGAGATGTATCATCGTAATAAGAATGGTGATTAGATATTAAATTGTTTGAGAAGATACTCAAGAAATTAGAATTTTTAAATAGAATCCCCCATGACTTTGCATACGCATCCGAATCGTTTTAATGATTTTAGAGGCAAATTTAAGAGAATTGAAATTCCAAGATCATAAGGTATATGGTTTCTTACCTTTTTACATGTGGATTTTTTCATATTTAGTTGCACGTGTAAATCCAATGAACAACGAGTGATCATTAAAATATTATGTTAAATCAAAATTTATAGAGATAGAGAGGATTTAGATTGCAAGTGACAATAAACAAGATGAATCTGACTCAGTTAGTACTTCGGTTTAAATAATATGCTAAATTAAAAAACTAATATTAAAAGTTTCCATATTTGGCAAAATTGAATCTGGACGGAATATTTGACAAAAGTTATCTTAATGCATAAGTTTCCACAAATAACTTAACTGAGAAGTAATCAATAAATATATATTTTTCCAAATAAATTAATATAAACTATTTTTATTTAAATATTGATTTAAATAGAAACAATTTAATTAAGAAAAAACTTCAAATATTTAGATTCTTTAATTTTACATATAATTTTCCATATATATATATATATATATGGAAAATTATATGTAAAATTAAAGAATCTAAATATTTGAAGTTTTTTCTTAATTAAATTGTTTCTATTTAAATCAATATTTAAATAAAAATAGTTTATATTAATTTATTTGGAAAAATATATATTTATCAATTACTTCTCAATTAAGTTATTTGTGAAAACTTATGAATTAAGATAACCTTTGTCAAATATTCCGTCCAGATTCAATTTGCCAAAATATGGGGACTTATAATATTAGTTATTTAATTTAGCATATATTTAAACCAAAGTACTAGCTGAGCCAGATTCATCTTGTTAATTATCACTTGCAATTTAAATCATCTCAATCTCAATAAATTTTTATTTAATACTGTCACATACTACGAAAAAGGTCGGCTGACTGACAGAAGAGTCGCCACCGAACATTATTTATCCCAAAGAGAGGGAAAGGAAACGATCGAAGAAAACCTACAGAAAAGGGAAAAGTCAGGTCACCGCAACGAAATCTTGGGTCCGGGAGTCGGTTACACAAGGGGAAGGTATAAGTACCCCTCACGTCCATTGTACTCAACGGGATCCACGCTTGTTGTATAATATATGGGTGTAAAAACTATCTAAAGGCTAGCACACAGGGGGTAAGAGAAAAGAAAAGAGACTCGATATAGTATCGCCTCTCTATGCCTACGTATTCCCTCGTGCAATGGGAAAGTCAGAGTCAACGTAGTTCGGAAAACTACGAGTGAAAGGGGGAAAGGTTGCTCGCCAAGACATCGCCGTCTTGTGCCTACGTATGCTCATCTAGTACGAGAAATCAGAGCAAACGTAGTTCGGGCTGACACGACCACTGGTTGGTTCAAGTGTTTTAACTGAGTAGGGTTAAATAATTATTCTAGCAGTTAAGGACAACGTCTGTTTGCGGTAGAACTAAAACTTAACACCACTCTTTCTGAAAATGATTTTCAAACAATCCCGAAGGATAAAAAGATTTGATCTTTTGTTTTGTGTCTTTTTAAAGAAGAAGTGAATTGTGTTAGATTTGAAACTCATGTTGCACTAAAGACTATGACTTGAGAGCGAATGCGTCGCATATCTCCCAAAGGGCATACGCTAAACACTCTAGACAGTGTGAGAGGAGGCCCCCCACCTATCATTCCTCAAATACTTAAGGCTCGTAGCATACAACAGTTGTTAACCTTTATTAAGTGTGTTATGAAGTTAGGAGATGAGAAGAGAAGACACAAACTCCAAGGGGAATTGATCAACCTTAATTTTATCATGCAATGTGTTCCTAGAGTTGGGATTGAAAGGGGAAAATCTATCCTAATGTTAGCATACAAAAGATTGAACACCTAATATCTCTCCTACTCCCATTTTAAACAGAGGGACTAGGAATCCTAATGGATCATGGCAAAAGACCAAGTAAGCAATAAATAATTCAATCACAGATGAAATGGAAAATGAGATGAGATTGACTTAAACAAGTCAAAGCAATGCAAACATGGAATGCAAGGGATGCGAAGATGCAACAAGGACTCAACGACATGAGACTCAAACAAGTGACTTAAACAAGTCAAGAAAAGTGAGATGAAATGGGAGAAGTAACACTCCTACAACCATCAAACATCCATCACCCAAGCAAATGCTAAACACAAAGCAAAGACAAAGAGCCATAATCAAAGAAATGATGGGAGAAAGAAGATTGGGCAGCAACCACATATGGATTATCTCAACCAAACATTCAACATTGGTCATGCAAAAGAAACAAGTAAAAAAGTGCAAGAAAGTGGTCAATTATTCAAGACAAACTCAAAGTGTAATCATGAACACCAAATCATCTTAAATAAAGATCAAACCACATGGGGAAGAAGTGGATCACCAAGACAAAAACCTCAAATCAAGATTAGAATTAAGGTATAAGCACAAACAAGATCATGGCAAGTGAAAGAACCAAAGTTCTAACACAAATTCAACACTTAACACAAGTGGAAATGCATGATTCTAAAGTAACTTGCAAAACAAGTAACACAAATGTATGACCCAAGATAAATGAAACAACACCTTTAATCATCTCATAATCAAGTAAAAAAAAACTCACAAGATGCATATGGGATCAATAGAGATCATTTTCCAAAGGAAATAGGTCAAACTAGCTTGTATGAACACCTTCAAAGATGACTTGACTTGCAAGCTTCACCAAAAATAGAAGGTATTCTTAATAAATCTCAAACAAAATGCTCAACAAAGCTAGATCAATCACAAACCATCAAGCAAAACCTCATGGACAGAAACAACTCAAGGCATCACCAAATAATTCAAGAATGAATGGTGCTCCACCTTATCGAGCAAGTGTCGAGGGTTCACAAAAGTCCATTCAAAGTCAACTGAAAAATGATTATTGGCCACTCAAAATCATCCTCAAACATGTCTCAATCCCTTAACTAAATGAGGGAGAGACCATGGTCATAGAAGATAAAGGATTGAAGTCCAAATAGTCATGATCACATAGGATAGACACCATAAAACCCAATTAATTGCAAACTCTAAATAAAATAGCAAAATAAAATAAAAATAGAAATAAAAATTATGGAAAATTAAATAACATCTCAAAGTGTAAGAAAATATTTTTTATGGAATTTTTGGATAATTGAAATTATTTTTAAAAGATAAAATGAAAACAGAAATAAAAATGAAATAAAATAAAATAGTAAGTAAATGGGGTGCAATATCAATATTCAAAATGAACTGAAACAAGTGAAACACGCGTTGGGCCTAAAAAAACTGAGGGTGTAGATATCAACTTGAACCCAATTCAATACAACTCAGATCACAAAATGAAACACAACGTTTCATTAATCCAGGTGGATTTTAACGCACGTGTGGCTTTGGTCAAACCAATGGCAAAGGGACAAGCAAGCAGGTCAATAAGTCAAAGGAAGGATGAGTCAGCTTCACCAGAAAATAGACCAGACGCCGGAGCTAGGGCTCCGCACGTCTTCTCCGACTAGCTCGTCGGAGACCAGGTCTGAAACCTTCATAAAAATGGTGAATTCTGGTACCAAATAATAGCTAAGACTACAAGGAGTTCAAATCCACCCTCCAAATCTTAAAAAGGTTCATAAACAAAGAGGAAACAAGGCACGAAAATTGAACTGCTCAAACTGAAACTTCATCATACAACCAATCCAATGATCCAAACATTTCCTACGATAGGTAGGGCTTCAGATGCAACCCAACATGATTCTATTTGGTGCCTAGAATGAGAGAAAAAGTTGGAAGAAGCTTACCAAATGGAGCAGTTCCGTTGACTCTTCTAATGCATGCAAGCTTTGATCTCTTGCTTCCAATTTGTTCCTCAAACTCTTGTGAAGAAGGAATGAGCAGCAATTTGAATTGATTTTCAATGTTCAAGCAGATTCGAATGAGTGAAGTTTTTTGTGAAAATTTGAGGTATCTCTCTTCTCTCCAACAACAACCACCAAATCTGAGCTTCTAGGGCAAACTTTTGGTTTATATGTGTGAGCTTAGTGATGATCATGCAGGCCCATGTTGGCTGCATTGTGCAATTTTAAACTTTGCTTTCCAAACTTTCCACTTCATGCCACACACGATTTAAGTACCACACACCTCTCTTTTGGCCAGCAACAATGCAAATGAAATGTGTAGAGGTCAATGGAATTGATTTTGGTCATTTACAATGCCTTGCTACCAAGTTTTGATTCATGACTTTTTAAGTAAGAAAACTTGAAAAAGTGGTACATAATGACTCTTCATGTTGGCACAAATGTAGTAAAGCTCTTTTTGGTCATGTAATGGTGGGAAAAATTCAAATATGAAGCCAAAAGTGACTTGTAATGAAAGATGTTTAAGTCATGATCAAAAGTCAAAATTTCACCTTGAAAATGGTCCACATGATCACATAATCCATCAATCCTCATGATTTTTGAGTTCATTATGGAGTTAAGACAATTAGGCACAAGTTTCATGCTGGTTGAAAATGGATTAGAGGCCTTGAAGTGCATGAAAATGGTCATTGGAAAGAATGACCTATAATGGACTTTCCAAAAATATCCCTTCCTTGTGGATATCATAACTTGAGATACACTCATGAGAATGATGACTTCTAGGACTTTATGGAAAGCTAAGATCACAAGGAACAACTTTCATGTTTGCTTGAAAGTGAGGAGTGATAATGCGAAATTATAGCGTTTATTCGACTCGATTTACATAAATTTATTTGTGACGATTGTTAATTTATCCTGACTTATGTTCTATTATACAGTTAATTTACTATGTTTTGTAGATTGTGGAGAATTTGGATTAATGAAAGAAAAGAAGAAGAAATGGAAGGAAAAGAGAGAAGAAAAACAGAAAAATAGCAGAGAAACGAATTTTGTGTGTGTGACGCTCGTCACAGCTTCCTCACGATCATCACAGCCTTCACGGTCGTCACAGACCCTCACGATTGTCACGTTCAACATGCTCGTCACATCTTCACCACGACCGCCATGAACCAAATATCGGAATGACGTCCAAAACAGAAGTGGCCACAATCACTCTCAACTTAATTTCTTCCTACACTTTCTCCACTAACTGCCCACTACAGGAAGTTACTCCCATTTCCTCCATAACTCACACATGATCTCTGGAAGTTGGGAAATGAAATATCTCCTATAAATAGGCCTTAGATTCACAACTTCCAAGAGGGGGGCTTCGACGTATCGAAGTGCTGCCGAAATTTCTATTGAGCTATTTTTATTGTTTCTTTTATTTCCTTTCCTTTTTCCCTTTAGTTCAGAACATTGTATTTTCTTTCTGCACTTTTATTTCGCCATAGTAGAATCTTGCCGACATTGTGGAGGACTACTCGAGAATTCAATTTCAGTACTACTTTCCAGGTTCTTATTAATTGAATTATTACTTTATTTTCTGTCATAATGCATGTTTTATTATTTTGCTGTTTATGTTTATTTCCGTTTGCATTAATTATCATGTCTAGCTAAATTAGTTTTATCGGTATGTAACCGAATTAGTAGGACGGGATTCGATACTATATGGTGCACCTTACCTTTTTACAAAAAATCTTTCTGACCGTATTTTTTAATCTAAACTTCTAAATAAACCTTTGTCACGACAGTGAGAAGCTATTTACGGTGGTTTTTCCATGAGAGTGGGAAACCATATTAAGGATCGAGCCGGCACGTGAAAGTGTGGGGTTTGAACCAGATAGTAAAAACTAGGCATTAATTTTAAACACAGCGAAAGCGCTTTAAAAGAAATTAGAATCTATTTGTTTTCAAAAAATTCGTTTTAACCCCGAGTGAGACTGCGAGAGCGTACATTCCGCCTTAGAATTATGACCCGAGTCAACAACCATCGCGAGGCAAAGGTCTTTAAACGAGTATTTTCTCTTGAAAAGTGTTTGCAATAGACTAAAAGGCACCGACAACCTGTCGAATCCCCGAAAACTAAAGCATTACATATCGATATCCCTTTACCGCTTTTCCTTAAACCAATTACCTTTATTTCCTTTATATTTAATTTCAATCGCATTTAACTTTCCTAATTCCATTAGCCTTAGTTTTACGCTGCAACAATAGATAACGGTAGGTTGACATTGGTCTCTGTGGGTTCGACAAATCTTTTATATTACTTTGATATTTCCATGCACTTGCGAAGCATCAAGTTTTGGGCGCCGTTGCCGGGGACCAACAGTCAATATTGTGATTCCGTTGTTGCATAGTATAGACTAAGGCACTCTTATCTCAATTACTATGTATAACCCAAATTTCCCTTATAACTACCACCCCCAATATTTCGAGGAACCACAAGATCCGCTTAAATCTGACCTCAAAATATTATTGGAGGATTTCAATACGACGCACTTTCACACAAATCCCCTCTACGATTACCACTACCATTATTCTAAGGAATCACAAGATTTCAATACATCTAACCTCGAACTATTACTAGAAGAATTCAATGTGACGTTTACTCACTCTAGGATAGAATCTATGATGGAGCGCTTTGTGGAGACACAAACTCTCCAAAATGAAGATTTTAGAAAACAACATCTCCAGATTAATGAAAATCTTAAGCAGAGCATTATGGTCGATTCCCTCGCGACTCATAGCGAGGCTTTGGAGACTCAAACCTCCCTTCTTAGATAAACACCTCTAGGACCCTTCCTAGAAGGACATGTGAATGTTGTAACAAGCATTAATGAAGAACAATTGGAAAATCCTAGGGTGAGTGATCATTAGTCCGAGGAGAGTTTTGTTGAGAAAAGCATAATTATTGAGAAAAATCCACCGACACCACCCGAAAGGGAGGTTGTTGAAGAGGTAGAGAAGGAAGCACATATTGTTGCTACTCCTCCCTATACCCCACCTATTTCTTTCCCACAAAGGGGTGTGGAAGCTAAAGTCGACTCCAAATCCAAAACATATGTGGAGGTATTGGAAAATATCCACACCAATGCACCTTTGTCTAAGGTCCTTCATAAAAAAAGAAAATTCGAGGACCATGAAACTAGGGTTATCATTACTGTTAAAAGGGTAAGATTAATTTTGAGGTGGTGGATGAAATAACTAAGCCCAAATTTGAAAAACTGATACTCAAGATAGATCCGGAACCACCACCACAAGTTCAAAACAACGAACCACCCTACAGAAGAAAGAAAAGAAAAGGTGATGGATATGAGCGATGTCTTGATAAGTGGCCATGGAAACCGAAGACTATTCAAAGTTCAATTGAGGAACCATTCTCGAAAGAACCACCAAGAGTACTTGCACTCCTTAGCCGTCGAGCTATCGACGTTAAACAAAGCGTTGTGTGGGAGGCAACCCACAAGGTCTTTATTTTAAGTTGTTTGTTTAAATTTGCCGAAAATAAAGAAAGGTATCACTTGTTAATTTTAGCTTTATCTAGACGATCTGTGCCCACTGACATTCCTACGAGTGTCGCTGCTGGTGGTGACACTAATGATGAGTACTTCCTCCGGAAGCAAGTAATATGATGAGTGGGTTCTAGAATTACACAAACGAAGGTACCTCAAAATTCCCGCCGCCGAAGTAGAAGTGATCAACGAAGACATGGACATCAAGAGCATGATCATAGAGGATTTGGCACGCAGTAGCATTCATACATGGTCTATCTTTCCTTTTTTCACCTTTTATTAAAACATTAAGGACAATGTTTGGTTTAAGTGTGGGGGAGGAACTCTACCGCTTTCATTTGATCGCTTTTTAGTTTGATTTATTGTTTTATATTTTATTTCATGCTTTTAGGAATTTTATCTGTTTTTAATGTTATGTCAAAGTCTTTGCATGTGCTGTCGAGTCTTTATGCGTGGTTTTCACTTGTTATTCAATTCCCCCAAAATTTCAAAATCTTAACCTCCAACCATTTTTTTTCTTCGATTCATGACATGGTACTCTGAGAGTATATAGCCTGTTCAGGCTATGATTAAAAAGACTTGGGAAAGTTTCGATAAAATTGATATCATCCTGACACCCTCAACCCCCTAAGTATGCAAAATCAATTTGACTACCCATTATGCCGAAACCTTAAAGCTCCAGCTTCTTTTAGTAATCCCTAAGTAGTTTATTTAAGCAGTCAACACCATCCTAAACACACTAAGTAAGAAACCGATGCAAATAAGTGTATGATCTCTGGTTTAAAATGAGAAATTAAGAAGAAAAAATTTATTATGAATAAAAAGACATGTTCCTTCTAAGTTAGGTGCTCCTCACCCGATCACTTAGCCCAACAGTACAAACTCTTTAAGTTCAATTGATGCTTAAGCATATTTGCAAAAAAAATGAAATAACAATGAGATCATAGTCACTAACATGTGTACTTGCCATGAATGTGTATGGATAATGGGCTTAATGTGATTGCAGTAGAATGAAATGGGGGTGAAAGTGAGCATGAGATATAGGTTGAGTTATAATGGCATGATTCAGGTTAGTTTGCATAAGTAGGGAGTTTTTGAAATTGTGTCATTACGGTATCCTTGGTATTGATATTTAGTACCAATCGATCTAACATTAGCCTAGCAGCCACGTATGATTAGAGTCTCATCATGTCGTTGTTTCAAATTATACTTATTTCTTTTTACCATATTGGTTGATTGCTTGAGGACAAGCATTGGTTTAAGTGTGGGGGTATTTGATAACGCGAAATTATATCTTTTATTCGACTTGATTTACATAAATTTATTTGCGACTATTGTTAATTTATCTTCATTTATGTTCTATTATACGGTTAATTTACTATGTTTTGCAGATTATGGAGAATTTGGATTAAAGAAAGAAAAGAAGAAGAAATGGAAGGAAAAGTGAGAAGAAAAACAGAAAATAGCAGAGAAATGGATTTTGTGCGTGTGACGCTCGTCACAGCTTCCTCACGATCGTCATAGCCTTCACGGTCGTCACAGACCCTCACAATCGTCATGTTCAACACGCTCGTCACATCTTCACCACGACCGTCATGAACCAAATATCAGAATGACGTCCAAAACAAAAGTAGCCACAATCACTCTCAACTTAATTTCTTCCTACACTTTCTCCACTAACTGCCCACTACAGGAAGTTACTCCCATTTCCTCCATAACTTACGCATGACCTCTAGAAGTTGGGAAATGAAACATCTCCTATAAATAGGCCTTAGATTCACAACTTCCAGGAGGGGGGCTTCGACGTATCGAAGTGCTGCCGGAATTTCTATTGAGCTATTTTTATTGTTTCTTTTATTTCCTTTCCCTTTTCCATTTAGTTTAGAACATTGTATTTTCTTTCTGCACTTTTATTTCGCCATAGTAGAATCCTGCCGACATTGTGGAGGACTACTCGAGAATTCAATTTCAGTACTACTTTCCAGGTTCTTATTAATTGAATTATTACTTTATTTTCTGTCATAATGCATGTTTTATTATTTTACTGTTTATGTTTATTTCTGTTTGCATTAATTATCATGTCTAGCTAAATTAGTTTTATTGGTATGTAACCGAATTAGTAGGATGGGATTCGATACTACCCGGTGCACCTTACCTTTTTACAAAAAATCTTTCTGACCGTAGTTTTTAATCTAAACCTCTAAATAAACCTTTGTCACGACAGTGAGAAGCTATTTACGTTGGTTTTGCCATGAGAGTGGGAAACCATATTAAGGATTGAGCCGGCACGTGAAAGCCTGGGGTTTGAACCAGATAGTAAAAACTAGGCATTGATTTTAAACACAACGAAAACGCTTTAAAAGAAATTAGAATCTATTTGTTTTCAAAAAGTAGTTTTAACCCCGAATTGGTCTGCGATAGCGTATATTCCGCCTTAGAATTATGACCCGAGTCAACAACCATCGTCAGGCAAAGGTCTTTAAACAAGTATTTTCTCCTGAAACGTTTTTGCAATAGACTAAAAGACGCCGATGACCTGTCGAATCCCCGAAAACTAAAGCATTACATACCGATATCCCTTTACCGCTTTTCCTTAAACCAATTACCTTTATTTCCTTTGTATATAATTTCATTCGCATTTAACTTTCCTAATTCCATTAGCCTTAGCTTTACGCTGCGACAATAGATAACGGTAGGTTGACATTGGTCTCTGTGGGTTCGACAAATCTTTTATATTACTTCGATATTTCCGTGCACTTGTGGAGCATCAAGGAGAAACTTGATTCTATGCCAAAAATGTCTTGGAAGTGAGTTGACTTTAAGTTGACCAAAATTCTCTTCATCTGAGGGCCCCAACTTGTTGACATCATAACTTGAGATGTACAAACTCAATGAATGAATTCTCGTACTCCAAAGAAAGCTTGAACGATGATGAACAATTCCCTTGTTTTCAGGAAAATGAGATTGAACTTGCATCATAGGGGAAATTATCCTTGAAGTTAGGCATTAAAGAAGGGTATTTTACATTGATATCCTCTGAAACCCTAATTTAGTAACTTCTTGAACTCTTTACTATTCTTGATTTAATCTTAACATGACATCCTAGATGATTTAATATAACTTCCTATGACTTGTGTGACTTGAAAACAAGTTTGGAACCCTCTCAAGTCCATAGTTGGCTTTGGGTGACCAGATGAAACCCTAGCTCCACATACTTTGACTGAGGCTCTTGCACATGAATTGAATGACTACACAAGATCCACAAAGGCCCCTTAAGGTACACAATGAGCTTCAAAACCATGTCTTGTCCAAATAAATGACCTCATGAACCCCTGATTATCCTCTGATGATCCTCAAGATAGGAGGTGACATCCACATCAATCTCTCCTCTCAAAGAGCTTTGAAACTTTCCCATGATGATGATGAGAACTTGATGGCTTGCCCAAATACCCTTGCCTGAAATTGAATGAGAAAACTCTCCTCTTGAATGGCATAACAAACATCTTGATTCCCTGTTAAGGATAATGCTATGCAAATGCAAATGCTAAGATGAAATGAAACATAAGCCAAGTACAATAAATGGTTGGTCAAATTTTGGGGTACAACAGTTGCCCATATTCAAACGAATTGGACCTGAAGGGATGAAAGGCAACCGCTTTTAGACATTCAAGGTAAAAGGTGATTGAATACAAAAGAACCCAAAAATTTTCCGACCGCAAACAAACCATAGAATGGTCCACCGGAGTGGAAATAGGATCCCTAGAGAAACTGTATCTGATAGTTGCAAGAACAATGAGCTAACTCATTACCAATTAGAGAGCATTGAAACACAGTCGGAAAGAACATCTGCTAATCCAAGCAGGAATCTGTTAATCAAAACAGGCATCGAACCCGAAGGCCGTCTCAACACGAAGTTAAGAACATCTACTAATCCAAGCAGGCATCCGTTAATCAAAACAGGCATCGAACCCGAAGGCCGGCTCAACACGAAGCTGATAACATCTGCTAATCCAAGCAGGCATCTGTTAATCAAAACAAGTATCGAACCCAAAGGCTGGCTCAACACGAAGTTGAGAACATCTGCTAATCCAAGAAGGCATTCGTTAATCAAAACAGGCATCGAACCCGAAGGTCGGCTCAACATGAAGTGGAGAACATCTGCTAATCCAAGCAGGCATCCGTTAATCAAAACAGGCATCGAACCCGAAGGCTGACTCAACACGAAGTTGAGAACATCTGCTAATCCAAGCAGGCATCGAACCCGAAGGCTGGCTCAACACGAAGTTGAGAACATCTGCTAATCCAAGCAGGCATCCGTTAATCAAAATAGGCACCGAACCCGAAGGCCAGCTCAACACGAAGTTGAAAACATCTGCTAATCCAAGTAGGCATCCGTTAATTAAAACAGGCATCGAACCCGAAGGCCGGCTCAACACGAAGTTGATAACATCTGCTAACCCAATCAGGCATCGAACCCGAAGGCCGGCTCAACACGAAGTTGAGAACATCTACTAATCCAAGCAGGCATCCGTTAATCAAAACAGGCATCGAACCCAAAGGCCGGCTCAAAACGAAGTTGAGAAGAGAATCCGTCGATTCACAATTTGAAAGAAGAAATTCGCTGAGGAAGTAGTAATTTGAATAAGTAAACTCTGTTGGGGAGAAATGAACAGATAAACACATTTGTCAAAGATTCTTGTTGGAGGTCTAGATACCACACAAGCTCAAGAAAAACACCAATATTTATCGGGGTCTGGATACCGCACGGGCTCAGGGAAAACACCGTTGTCTATGGAGATACAACTGGAAACAAGAGGTAACGTCCTGGCTTATGTTTCAAATGCACATGTTTGAATATGGCGTAATGCTCCATACGAAATGGAAATGCTACGCGTTTGGGAGGATGCTATGCACAATGCAAAATGCAAAGGAACCACCCCAGCAAAATAAATGCTTAAGGGATCAAAACCAACTCCGCTAGAGGATGACCGGGTGTGCCAAACAAGACTGGGCTTATGCTGGGAAAACAAGCCCTAGATGGCTTTCTAGAAAAGAACTCTCCTGGGTATAACTGCTCTGCCGAGAAGAAATTCACTCCACTGGGGATTAAATCAACCCTGCTGAGGAAAACGCCCTGAATGACCTTTCAGCATACAACTCTTCTAGGGAACAAACGACTCGGCCAGGGAAAACAAATCCACTCTACTGGGGAAATCAGCCCTGGATGGCTTTTTAGAATACAACTTTACCAGGGAGTAAAGCAAACTGCTGGGGAATACCTCCACTCTGCCGGGGATTCTACTTTGCTGGAGATTAAATCTGCTATCCACTAGGGATGATGACTGAGATTTACTGGGAGGCTATCCCAAACTCTCTCTGAGGATTGAGAAAAACATTCTCCGGGGAAATTTCACTCTACAGAGAAGGAACCTATTCCAACGACTTTGTTGGGGATTAGGAATAAAGATCTGATCTGCAGGGGATGAAAAGATTAATTGGGAGAACATCCCAAAGAACTCGCTCTGAAGAATACCCATATCCAACTGGAATCTACTACAGACAACAACTCCGCTGGGGAATATTCAATGAGGGAATCAGCATCGACCTCTGCTTAGGGAAATAAGAGATAAAAACCCAATAATATCAACCTCTGCTTGGGGAATGAGTCAATGACCTAGACTCTGAGGGGAAAGGAGTCAAATATTTAGATTCTGTGGGGGCAATAATACTACACTCGACCCACTACTGAGGAAAACAACCCTATATCTACCTGTCAAGGGATAATTGTGTACACCACCACTGGGGAACCTCAGTTTTAACCATCTGGGGATAACCTAGATCTTAGCGTGCTGGGGGATAAGTGCAATCTCAACCTGCTGAGGATAAATTCACATTATCGCTGGCAAGATATTTTTGATCTGGCATCTTCATTTTATGGGGACGAGAGCCCTGCAAATGACAAACAGACAAATGTGTCCTGTATGCAACAAAAGCTTTCTCGGTCATCATCCACGACATTATTCAAGCAAATCAAAGTTTCAATTATGATTAGCAAAGCCCATAAGTTTATGTATGCAAAGTTTTATCAAAAACATCAGGCGTCTTTTGCAAACAAAATAGTAAAAAGCTAAAACAAGAACAAAAACTTTCTGAATAATATACTTCATTGATAAATGGCCTGTAAATAGGCAGATTTACATTAGATGCAACTGCTGAAAAGAGAAAGTTGCGCAAAAAGTACATAATGCAATAAATATACAAATGTCGGCAACGTGGTGCAGACAACTACTATGTGTCGATTCGACTATGAATCGCATGACTTTGATGCTTTTCCAATGCTTTGTCTTTCAAGAGATTGACTTGATTGATTGACCCTCGGGTCCTCTCAGAATCCACTGTGCTTATGGTATCATACGCAGACCATACTAATTTGCTTTTTAAATCCCTAACTTTTGCCTGAATCGCCCTTGCGGGTTTTCGATTCACCGGGATACCCATTTTTACCGAAGTCTCCTTTTCAGGTTTTCAACTCTGCGGGTTTACATCTTTTCCTTTTTATCCCTAATTTTTGCCCGAACCAATTCTTTTTATGGTTCGCCGGGATGCCCCATTTTTTGCTTGGATTTTCTTTTTTCTATTCCAACGGGTCTCTTTAAGCAAAGTATTTTTTAACTGCGTATGTGTTCACAGGGGACGTGAAATCTTCGCCGTCCATAGTCTGCAAAGTATTCCTTACGACATATGGAACTTCGTAGTTGGGAGTCCATTTTCTCCTGTGATCTATCTATGGGGGGAGAATCCGCTTCAACGTTAAGTCACCTGCCTGAAAGCTTCGAGGGCGCACTTTCCGATCGAACACTTTCTTCATTCTGCTTTGATACAAACGACCATACGCAATGGATGCCAATCTTTTCTCGTCCATTAAGCTTAGTTGATTCAATTTAGCCTTCACCCATTCCGCCTCATTAAGTTTGACGTCAACCAACACCCTCAAGGAAGGAATCTCGACTTCCAATGGTAGGACAGCTTCCATACCATACACTAGCGAGAAAGGAGTTGCCCCAGTTGAAGTACGTATGGAAGTACGATATCCGTGTAATGCAAAGGGCAATATCTCGTGCCAATCCTTATAGGTAACAACCATCTTCTGCATAATTTTCTTAATGTTCTTATTGGCCGCCTCAACAGCACCATTCATCTTCGAGCGATAAGGAGAAGAATTGTGATGTTCAATCTTGAAACTCTAGCACAGTTCCTTCATCATCTTGTTATTCATATTCGAACCATTATTAGTAATGATTCTTTCGGGCACTCCGTAACGACAGATGATGTCCTTCTTAATGAAACGAGCCACGACCTCTCTGGTGACATTGGCGAAAGAAGCTGCTTCAACCCACTTAGTGAAATAGTCAATTGCCACTAAGATAAAACGGTATCCATTGGATGCAGTCGGTTCGATCTTACCGATCATATCAATGCCCCGCATAGAAAAAGGCCAAGGAGACGCCATGACATTCAAAGGACTTGGCGGTACATGCATCTTATCAGCATAAATTTGTAATTTATGGCATTTCTTGGCATAATTGAAACAATCAGACTCCATGGTCATCCAATAGTAGCCTGCCCTTAATAATTTCGGAGACATTGCATGTTCGCCTGCATGCGTACCAAAAGCACCCTCATGGACCTCTTCCATAAGCAAACTGGCTTCTTTTTCGTCCACTCACCTCAATAACACCAAGTCAAAGTTTCTTTGGTAGAGTACATCTTCCTTGTTCAGATAGAAGTTTCCAGACAATCTTCTCAAGGTCTTCCTATCCCGGCTTGATGCCCCAAGCGAATATTCCTAATTATTGAGAAAGTTTCTGATATCATAATACC
The DNA here is from genome assembly GCA_963859935.3 of Lathyrus sativus. NCBI lineage: Eukaryota > Viridiplantae > Streptophyta > Magnoliopsida > Fabales > Fabaceae > Lathyrus > Lathyrus sativus. The sequence goes on along the minus strand of OZ012741.1, from coordinate 477,828,969 downwards.
ACGGCTTCCCATCTGAAGCTTCCTCTATTGCAAATACAAATGTTGGCCTATCGAGGCGTGAGATGACGATTCTCGGAGCATCGTTCCAATAATTCACCTTATACATCGAGGATAATATGGCCAAGGCATCTGCCATCTGATTCTCGGCTCTTGGCACATGATGAAACTCTACCCTGTCGAAGAAAGGTAACAACCTTCTTGCATAGTTCATATATGGTATCAGATTAGGTTGACGAGTCTCCCACTCTCCTTTGATCTGGTTGACCACCAAAGCTGAATCACCATAAATATCAAGGTTCTTGATTCTCAAATCAATTGCTTCTTCAATACCCATGATACATGCTTCATACTCAGCTTTATTGTTGGTGCAGGGGAATGTTAACCTGGCAGTAAATGGTATGTGAGAACTGTGGGGAGTTGTAATGATTGCCCCAATTCTATTGCCATAAGAGTTAACAGCACCATAAAAAATCATCTTCCACTGGGAGCCTAGCTCAGAACCTTCATCAGGTAATGTCTCATCACAATCTTTCATCTTCAGAAAAATTATGTCCTCATCAGGAAATTCAAACTTCATCGGCTAATAATCGTCAATCGGTTGCTCTGCGATATACTCTGACAGAACGCTCTGCGATATAATCGTTAATCATTTGGACTTCCATTTTAAATCCCCTATGACCATGGCTTCTCCCTCACTTAGGTGAGGGATTGAGGTTCCTTTGAGGGTTGATTTGGTCCATTGATGATCATTTTTCATTTGGATTTGAATTGGTTTTCTTGACCCTCGATTTAACCCTCAATAAGGTGGAGCACCTCTAACAATTGATTTGTTTGGTGATGCCTTGAGGTGAGTTTCCTTTTGGAATTTTGGCTTCTGTTTGCTTTTGAACTTGGCTACTTTGTGGAATTTATTTGGAACTTATTGAGTTTTCCTTCCATTTTTGGTGATTTTTGCAAATTCAATTCATTTTAAGGATGGTTACACATACTAGTTTGACCTAGTCTAGGGGATATGATCATTAGTGATCCCTTAAGCACCTTTTGAGCTTTGTTACATCTTTTTAACATACTTGAGGTGTTGGTTTACTTGTTAGAGGTCATTGGCATGCGTGACTTGTGTCATAAGCTATCTTTTGATCATGCTCTTCCCACTTGTTTAAGTGTGAGTTTGTGCTTGAACTTTGGTTCTTCACTTATACATGATCCTTCTTGTGATTGCCTTTTTCTTTGAACTTGAATTTGAGGCACTTTCCTTTATGATTCACTTCTTCCCTAAGGGGTTTACCACTTGTCCATGTTGATTTTGTGTTATCCTTTGTGCTTTGAGCTTGCCATGGACATTTGCATTGTTGTTTGCATTGTTTTGTTTGCATCATTTTGTGTGGATCATAAGGATTGTTGGTTGAGATGTGCTTGTGGTGGTGGCTGCCCCACACTTTTTCTTGCCTCTTTTCTTTGTGTGTGCATCTTAGGATATCATCATTCTCTTAGTGATTGATGTTTGAATGGTTGTAGGAGTTTACTTCTCCCATTTCATCTCACTCTTTTGGACTTGTTTAAGTCCTTTTGTTTAAACTTTTGTTTCATCTTTGTTGCATCATTTGTATATGCATATTTTCTTTGCATCTCATATCTCTTATTTGCATTGCTTGTTGACTTGTTTAATTCAACTTCCTTCCCTTTTTTCACTTCATCTGTGAGTGAATTATTTAGTGTTTACTTGGCCTTTCGCCATGATCCCCCTAGGATTCCTAGTCCCCCTGTTTAAGGTGGGAGTAGGAGAGACATTAGGTGTTCAATCCTATGTATGATAACATTAGGGTAGTTCTTTCCTTTCATCCCAACTTTAGGAGCATTGTGTATGACAATTTTAGGGTCCAGTTTCCCCTTAGTTTGTGTCTTTCTCTTCTCATCTCCTAAACTTTTCAAAACACTTAATAAAGGATAACATGTGTTGTACGCTACGAGCCTTAAGTATTTGAGGAATGATGGTTGGGGGGCCTCCTCTCAACTGCCTAGAGTGTTTCACGTATGCCCTTTGGGCGATATGCGACGCATTCGCTCTCAAGTCATAGTTTTTAGTGCAACATGAGTTACAAACTTAACTCAATTCACTTCTTTGTTTAAAAAAATTAAAAAAAAACATCAAACCTTTTTATCCTTCAGGATTAATTGAGAACCATTTTCAGAAAGAGTGTGTTAACTCTTGGTTCTATCGCAAACATGTAACGCCTAAGTCTCAAATGGTTGAGCAGCAATACACCTAACTGCTAGAACGAACGTTTAACCCTACTCAGTTAAAACACTTGAACCAATTTGTGGTCGTGTTAGCCCGAACTACATTTGCTATGATTTCTTGTACCAGACAAGGATACGTAGGCACAAGACAACAATGTCTTGGCGAGCAACCTTCCCCCACTTTCACCCGTAGTTTTCCGAACTACGTTGACTCTGACTTTCCCATTGCACGAGGGAATACGTAGGCATGGAGCGGCGATGCTCTATCGAGTCTCTTTACTTTTCTTTGTCCCCATGAGCCTGTAGCTTAGATAGTTTGTTTTTCACCCATAGACTAAACAACAAGCTCGGATCCCATTGAGTACAACAGACGTGAGGGGTGCTCATACCTTCCCCTTGCGTAACCGACTCCCGAACCTAAGATTTGGTTGCGATGACCTGTCTTTTCCCCTTTTCGTAGGTTTTCTCTGATTGTTTCCTTTCCCTCTCTTTGGGATAAATAACAAACGGCGGCGATTCTTCTGTGTTTCGCCGGCCCTTTTTCGCAGAAGCGACACACTCCCCTTAATGGCCTTTTGGGAAACATACTGAATATCGTATTATGTCAAAACCATCTAGCACCTAGCAATTCTTCCTGAAAGCGCTTGCTTTTCGAACACATACTTAATCGGATCCATCTTCGAAATCAGCATGGTTGTGTGATTCAACATGTACTGTCTTAGGCGTTTGGCGGCCCAAGCAAGTGCACAACACGTCTTCTCTAACATTGAGTATCTGGACTCACAATCTGTGAACTTCTTACTTAGATAATAGATAACATGTTCTTTTATTTCTGTCTCGTCGTGTTGACCGAGTACACAACCCATGGAGTTCTCAAGAACCGTCAAGTACATTATCAATGGTCTTCCAGCCACTAGAGGCATCAATATTGAAGGCTCCTGCAAATACTCTTTTATCTTTTCGAATGCCCTTTGGCAATTTTCATTCCAGACAACCGCCTGATGTTTCTTTAATAGCTTGAACAATGGTTTGCAGGTGGCTGTAAGGTGAGATATGAACCTTGCAATATAGTTCAATCTACCTAGAAAACCACGAACCTCTTTTTCTATTTTCGGCGCTGGCATTTCCGGTATAGCTTTTATTTTTGCAGGATCGAGCTCGATTCCTTTTTTGCTGACTATAAACCCCAATAACTTTCCCAACCGTACACCAAAAGTGAATTTGTTCGGGTTCAACCTCAATCTGAATTTCCTTAACCTCTCAAACAGTTTCAAAAGATTCACCAGATGTTCTTCCTCTGTTTGTGACTTCGCGATCATGTCATCAACAAAACCTCGATCTCATGATGAATCATATCATGAAAGAGAGTCACCATCGCCCGCTGGTAGGTTTCCCTACATTTTTCAATCCAAAAGGCATCACCTTATAGAAAAAAGTTCCCCACGACGTGATAAAGGTTGTTTTTTCCATGTCTTTCGGGGCCATCTTGATCTGGTTATACCCGGAGAAGCCATCCATGAAGGAAAACACTGAATACTGAGCAGTATTATCAACAAGCACATCAATATGGGAGAGCGGGAAATTGTCTTTCGGGCTCGCTCTATTTAAGTCTCGATAATCAACACACATCCTGACCTTACCGTCCTTCTTAGGTACATGTACGATGTTAGCGACCCACGGAGGATAGTTCGTAACAGCAAGAAAACCGGCGTCCAACAACTTTTGGACCTCCTCCTTAATCTTAACTGCCATATCCGGTCTAGTCCTTCTCAACTTCTGCTTTACAGGTGGACACTCTTCTCGAAGAGGCAAACGATGAACCACTATATCCGTATCCAATCCGGGCATATCTTCGTATGACCAAGCGAAGACGTCTTTATACTCTCGGAGCAATTCTACTACTCTTCCCTTGACATCGTC
>OZ012741.1:477778501-477824311 GCA_963859935.3 Lathyrus sativus | reverse complement strand
ACTCTCGCAATCAAAGGTTGAACCAGCGTTCTCAACTGCTCCTGGCCATTAGCCACCCCTTGCATAAAATCCATGAACTGCACCATGCAATTTCTGAACTCTTGTAACTCAATTTGGACCTGATCCATTGCCTTATGTTGATTTCCCCTAGTGAATAGCGGTGAATTGCCCGGTCTACAATCCTGAAACACTGCTGAAAGAAAACCACAGAGGGAATAAGGTAAACAGAACCAGAACACCTGCAATGCAATATGAAAATGATGCAAAATGCAAGCATGTAAATATGCTTCGGGGAAATTTTCCCCTTGATTCTAGTTTCATAGGCAACAGGAGAATGAAGAGCCAACAAGTGAAGCCGCAAAATCTCTCTCATAAATAAAATGAGGATCAGAGTACCAACATACAACACATCACCAAGGAAATACAACAGAGTCAAAACGACCTCATCCAACAATCCTGGTGATGGTCGAAATACAAGACAATAACAAATACAGAAGAACAAAGGAAAACAGCATCAAGTACGGTAGCGAGTCTGGAAGTCTTCTAACAACGTCCTCGTATCCGGATGATCAGGTTGTGCAATCAGCGCCTGAATGAGCAACTCTCTCCTGCTGAAGACATCCTTCAAGTCTTGAGCGTAGTCCTCCCAAGCGCCCTCTCCAAATGCATCTTCCAATCTGGGCTTCTTCAACTATGCTCTCAACTTTATACTCTTCCAATGTTGCAAGAGCTTCTCGTAGCTTGTGGCCGCTTTCGTACTGACGCAAGGATTCATCTGGGTCTTTCTCATCCTTGACTTGAAGATGAGTCTTCAACTTGACAATCTGCTACCGAAGCTCATCTTCTCTCTCTTTGTTGTTAGTCAAAATTGCATTCCACTGAGCGTTGAACTTTGATATTTCCAAGTGTGCTTTTTCCAGCTTCTTCTTCTTATCCTTGAGGATATCACTAGCACTTTTCAAGTCTCGACCTACTCGCTCTCGGGCGCGAATCTCTTCAGTCAGTTCTCTACCCATCTTGTTCAGAGTCTCTGTCTGCTTCTTGGACAGGTAGGTAGCTCATTTGTTTCACTTCTAAGTTGAATAATCTCCTTCTCCACTCCTTCGTTCACTTTGTGCAGTTTTTCCTTTTCATCCCACAGTTGATTGTACTTTTGGATATCAACTGTCGTCAGTTCTTCAACTATCAAGGGATACAATGGCTCCCTGACTGGAAAGGTAGCAATACCTCTCAACCCTTTCTTGGATCCATTCAACATATGTCCATAAGCTCTGCAATCGCTTCTATCCAAAGAAGATTTTCCTTTACGGTGAAGTCTTCCCCATGCTTTTTCAATCTGGCCAAGGTCTCACTATCAACCAAACCGGTAAAATACAGAGATTCCTGTATTTCCTCCTCCCTCGGGGTGCCTTCAAGGCATAGCCAAATTGTCGGACGGCGAGAGCAGAGTTATAATTAATGCCACCTTTCATCCTAATCAAATGAACATTGGAGAAGTTCCCACAGCTGTAGATAATCTCCATACCCAACAGGTCTTTGTTAAACCAAACGATATTCTCCGATGTTAAGCCCATAAGCCTCTCTGAGCAATCAGCAGTATCTGAGATATCAACAAAAGGCCCAACCTTGGGAAGATGATCCACAAACCATCTATACAGGAGTGGTGCACAGCAGGAAACACTTTTCGCTCCCCGGTTCTCATTCTTGTAGTGGATAGAATGATAAACATCACCCAAGAGTGTTGGCACAGGATTCTTAGAAGAGAAGATATGGAAGACGTCCAAGTCAAAAAAATCTAGGATATTGGGAAACAACAATATGCCATAGATGTAGAGAGCTAAGATAGCATTGAAAACAACCCAACATCCTTCTCTTGCAAAATGTTGAGCTCTACTCACTAAGAATGGTAATGGGAAGCCAGGAACCCCATTCCTCCAAACCATCTTTCCGTCCAACTCAAAAACCTCTAAATGAAGAGAATTTGCTAGCTTTGCCAAGTTGGACTCTGCTTCAGAATGGCAGAAAGGCATCTGCTCTAGGACCGGAATTCCTATCAACATGGCAAATTCTTCCAAAGTTGGCATCAAAACATATCCTGGGAAGGTGAAACATCACAATTGAGGATCATAGAATTGTAACAGTGTATGAATGCCTCCCAACTCAAACCTTGAGGCTTTGCAGACATAACGTAGAATTTTCCCATAGTCTTTTCTGAAATCCTCCATCACACTGCGATCAGCTGTAGAAATCAAACTGAGCAAATACCCTATATCTGGTGTCGGAAACTTGTAAACAACTATTCTCTTCAAACTGGGCCCCATACTGATGGTGGGTTAAGCTACTAGAATCAAGAGGAAAATAAGCACCTAAAACACAAATACATGCAAATGTTAATATGCAAATGCAACAAGGGATCAAGATTGCTGTGCTACTGACTGAGGTGAACCAAAGCTTCGCTTCGGCAAGAAAAATAACACAGCACTGATATAACAAAACCCACTGTATCAAGGATTAAAAGTTCACACTGACGAGAAAACCGGGTAAGCTAAAGGTCAAGGTTTCCTGCATAACCCTTCTACTCATAGGTATGGACCTATCTCTGACAAGGTTTGACATCCTATGCGGTCATCAGCGTCACAGACTTTCGAGAAATGATGATACATTCACCATTTCTGGTTTGGCATCATAGTCAAACGAAGCGGCCTTACTTAGCTGACTCCCAAGTGAATGGTCTACAAAGTCGAAAATCCTCAGATCCAACATCCTCTCAACTGTCTGAAACAGACTGGAAAGGTAGTCATCAAAGAGAATCTCATCTGAACGTGAATTTCATGAGGAATAGTGCACGCCGAATGTACAAGTTCATCACTACTTTCCACTCTAATGCTATGGATATCCTCAAGCCTGGGTTTTGGCTTATCACACAATGGAACAGTCCCACCCAACAGCACAACAATGATAATGATATAAAGTACTGAAAGTAAAATGCACATGCAATAAAAGTACAAATGCAACACAGATACACATATATACACACCCACAGATAAAAACACACAAGCGCTAGGATTGACTCGCATAGGAGATGGGAAAATTCCCCAACAGAGTCGCCAGCTGTCGCATACTGCGAAAAAGGCCAGCTGACTGACAGAAGAGTCGCCTTCAAACGTTATTTATCCCAAAGAGAGGGAAAGGAAACGATAGAAGAAAACCTACGGAAAAGGGAAAAGAAAGGTCATCACAACCAAATCTTGGGTTCGGGAGTCGGTTACACAAGGGGAAGGTATAAGCACCCCTCACGTCCGTTGTACTCATTGGGATCCACCCTTGTTGTCTAATCTACGGGTGAAAAAACTATCTAAAGGCTACCACACAAAGGGTAAAAGGAAAGAAAAGAGACTCGATAGAGCATCGCCACTCTATGCCTACGTATTCCCTCGTGCAATGGGAAAGTCAGAGTCAACGTAGTTCGGAAAACTACCGGTGAGAGGGGGAAAGGTTACTCGCCAAGACATCACCGTCTTGTGCCTACGTATCCTCATCTGGTACGAGAAATCAGAGCAAACGAAGTTCGGGCTGACACGACCACTGGTTGGTTCAAGTGTTTTAACTAAGTAGGGTTAAATAATTGTTCTAGTAGTTAGGGACAACGCCTGCTTGCGGTAGAACTAAAAATTAACACCACTCTTTCTGAAAATGATTTTCAAACAATCCCGAAGGATAAAAAGATTTGATCTTTTATTTTGTGTCTTTTTAAAGAAGAAGTGAATTGAGTTAGATTTGAAACTCATGTTGCACTAAAGACCATGACTTGAGAGCGAATGCGTCGCATATCGCGCAAAGGGAATACGCTAAACACTCTAGACAATGTGAGAGGAGGCCCCCCACCTATCATTCCTCAAATACTTAAGACTCGTAGCGTACAACAATTGTTAACCTTTATTAAGTGTCTTATGAAGTTAGGAGATGAGAAGAGAAGACACAAACTCTAAGGGGAATAGATCAACCCTAATGTTATCATGCAATGTGTTCCTAGAGTTGGGATTGAATGGGGAAAATCTATCACAGATGAAATGGAAAATGAGATGAGATTGACTTAAACAAGTAAAAGCAATGCAAACATGGAATGCAAGGGATGCAAAGATGCACCAAGGACTCAACAACATGAGACTCAAACAAGTGACTTAAACAAGTTAAGAAAAGTGAGATGAAATGGGAGAAGTAACACTCCTACAACCATCAAACATCCATCACCCAAGCAAATGCTAAACACAAAGCAAAGGCAAAGAGCCATAATCAAGGAAATGATGGGAGAAAGAAGATTGGTCAGTAACCACATATGGATCATCTCAACCAAACATTCAACATTGGTCATGCAAAAGAAACAAGTAAATAAGTGCAAGAAAGTGGTCAATTATTCAAGACAAACTCAAAGTGTAATCATGAACACCAAATCATCTTGAATAAAGATCAAACCACATGGGGAAGAAGTGGATCACCAAGAGAAAAACCTCAAATAAATATTAGAAGCAAGGTATAAGCACAAACAAGATCATGGCAAGTGAAAGAACCAAAGTGAAGGTGAGAAAATACTTAGAAGGGGGGTTGAATAAGTATGAAGATAAAACTTAGAAGTAAAAACTCAAGTATTTTTATCCTGGTTCGTTGAACTCAACTACTCCAGTCCACCCTATCTAGAGTGATTTGCCTTTCTCAAACAAGGACTTAATCCACTATTTAATCAACTGATTACAATAGTAACCACTAAGAACAAATGTTCAAAGTCTTCTCAAGAACTACTGATCCCAACTGGATCTTCTTAAGGAACTATTACAATAAAATGTAAGATTAATACAAGTGTATGAATGCTTCTAACAAGCTTTATCACAACAGTGATTTTTCACTTAATGTTTAAGAACAAAAGAATAAACTCAGCAATAAGAATATTTTATGAGAGCTTGTAAGAGTTTCTTTTTGAGATTCATTGGTTAATGGATCACTTTGAAGAAGATGATGAAGACTTGCTTTTATATGCACAGTAGTCCACAAAGTCTTGACATAGGAGGCTGTGTACTGAAAAGGCCTGAACCTTTTTGTCTTTACATCACATGACTTTTCTTGGAAGTAGAATGCACAGAGAAATGCTTTTGGTCTGTGTTCTAGTGTCAAGCATGAAAGAGGAAAGAGTCGTTGAGCTAAATCAAAGGATATTACTTTGAATTCTTCTTCAACGAGTATTTCTTTTCAGCAAAGTTGATCATCATATTTTGCATGATCAAAGTCTTGGATACCCATCAGATTTTGCTGAATCAGAGTAAGGCAGCAAATGTGCTTTAGCGTGTAGTTCTATCAGAGCAGAGTTTTATGAATCAGATCCTCAGTACATGCAGCATGTAGTACTCTCAGAGTCTTCTGAAAAACTGTGCTTCTTAACTTTCATACAAAGTTTTTCAATGCTTCAGAGTCTTTAGATCTTATTAGAGTCTTCTGCTTCATATCCTTCTATAGCTTCTGCTTCAGATTCTTCTGTAGCTTCTGCTTCAGATTCTTCTGTAGCTTCTGCTTCAGATCCTTCAACAGACAGCGCTCAGATTCTTGTATAAGATGATTCTGACTCTTCAGAGCCTTCCATAGTTCTATGTTCAGATTAATTTGCTCTTGGATATATTTATACTTTAATTATCTGCAGCAAATATTCATGAACTAATTTTAGAGTATATAATTCTTTAATACAAAATTTCATAAGAGTTATCATCAAAACATAGAGATATTACTAAGACACAATCTGTGTTCTTACAATCTCCCCCTTTTTGATGATGACAAAACATGAGAAATTTTGTTCAATAAAAAAACAATAATTATAACTCCCCCTGAGAATAAGAATCTCCCCATGAAATTAATATTCTAAGGAAAGGGATACTTCCCTTTTTGCTTGAGTGTATTTCAGAGTCAGAGTCTAATGACTTCTTTTCAAACACAGAGTCTAGTTAATCAGAGTCTGATGACTTCTTTCAATCACAGAGTCTGGTTTTGCGTTTAGACTCAGAGTACAATTTTCTTCAAGAATCAGAGTCTGGTTGGGTAATTCTCAGGATAACTTCAATGAATTTATTTTGTCAGTTGAAACAATAGAATCTGAAAAACTTAAATTCAAAGATAGTTAATAATATGTTTGAATTTTGTTTTAGTATTTGCTTATGGATTGAACAATCAGATTCTTTTTCTCCCCCTTTTTGTCATAATCAAAAAGATGTGTAAAGACAGAAAAGATAATAGAAGAAAAACAAAGCAAACAATTTCATTCATTCAGATGGTTCACATAACAGATGATAACAAACAAACAAGAGAAAACAGATTCAAAACAGCAGTGCAAAAACATGAAAAGAAACTAGGGTTGACGAGATGCAATCAGGGTCAGAAGATCTGTGATCTTTGTAGTAGACTCTTCTTGCTTGGCCATCCAAGTCTTAATCTCTTCAGTGGTTTGTTCTTGTTTGATCATCCAGGACTTGATTTCCTTAACCTCTTTTACAAGATCTGAATTGTCAGCCTTTACTTCAGGTGCAGATGCATCAATGTCCATATCAGATGCAACATCTTCAGATGGAGAGTCTTCAGCAGGAGCAGCTTCCAGAAGCAGCACTGGTGGTTTGGGAATACTCATCAGAGTCTGTCTTACCAACTCAACAAACTTTGCCTTAGCATCTTCAGTACAGACTGTCTTGAGATGAGAGGCCACCACGTTGAACTTAGAGATAAATTTATCCCAAACAGCTTCAAACTTAACAGGGTCTATACTGAACAAACACTCTTCTTCCACACGTGCAATCCCCATACGAACTTCCTTTTTGAAATTTTCAAACAGTTTACCAACATCTGATCTAGGGTTGGGGTAAAGAAAGTCCTTAAGAGTCACTTTCTTAGCAGATCCAGAGTTTGGTTGAGGTTGTTCATAAGAGGTGTTAGGAGGCGTTGGATCAGATGGTAGTTGTTCAGATGGTTGAGGTGCAGATTGTTGAGGTTCAGATGGTTGAGATTCAGATTGTTGAGGTTCAGATGGTTGAGGTTCAGATTGTTGAAGTTCAGATGGTTGTGGTATGGTGAGTTGAGGTGTAGGGGTTGGTGAAATTTCAGCTTCAGATGATGAATGTTGAAAATCTGAGAGGTTGAATTTTGAACGAAGTGAAATTCTACGATTTATTTGGTCAGGTGCTGATAGATCAGAAAATGAAGGTTTGAGTGGATCAGGAATGTGTAAACAAGAGGGTGAATGAACTTCTGATTCAGAATCAGATGAATCAGTGGAGTGACATGAGGTGGATGACAAGACAATCATGGTTGCAAGTGGTTCCAGATCAAGAATGTCATCTGATGGTTCTGGAACAGGTAATGATTGTTCTATTATAGAGGGATGTTCAGATGGTGTTGTTTGGGGAGGTTCAGATGAAATGGGTTGAGATTGATGTTCTGGTGATTGTTGTTGTTGTTCTGGTTGTGTTTGTTGTTGTTGTTGTTGTTGAGGTTCTAGTTGTTGTTGTTGTTGAGGTTCTGGTTGTTGTTGTTGAGGTTCTGGCTGAGATGGTTCTTGTTGTTGATGTTCTGGTTGGATTTTTGTTTGAGGTGGTTCAGATGGAGTTTGTACAGAAGATGGTTGTGAAAGTGTAGTTTGAGATGAAGGGGGTTCAGATGTATGAATTCCTGATGATGGTGGTACAGATGAATGTGGTCTAGAAGGTGATGGAGGAGGTGAAGGTAATGGAGAGTGAATGGTTGGAGTTGGATCAGATGTTAATACTTGCTTGATGGTTTCTCTTATGTCTTCCAGACTAGCTTCTGGAGGAGTGGGTTTCACTTTCTTTACCTTCTGAGGCTTAGCAACAGCTTCAGAGGCCTTTCTCTTTGGCTGAGCCTCAGATCCTTCTTCAGCAATCTTCTTTGAGCGTCTTTCTCTAACAAAATTAGGCAGAACTTCTCCTTCCTTCTGGACAATGTTAGCAGGCAGAGGAATACCTTCTCTTAAACATTCAGCAATGTATGTCAGAAAGATGTGCCTAGGTTCATCAGCAGTGAACATAGGAAAATCTTCAATAGGAATCCTTCTGTTGCTTACATCCTTAGTAGAAATTTTCTTAGGTATGCTGGCAAGCTCTGTGATGACCTTCATCCTCTTCAGAGTATTGCCATTGATGATAGAACATACGACATATGACAGATCCTCTGTCATTCCAGTATCATACTGTTGCACCCCAAAATTTGCCCAACCTTTTTCTAACCTAGGTTTATGTTTCAATTGCATTGTCATCATGTGCATAGTGTATTCATCTGCATTGCATAGCATAAGCAAGCTATCTTAATCAGGGGATCAAGTGCTATTCTTATCTCAGGAGGCATATTCAAGGCTTTCATTCATATTCAAGGCTACTCAGGTCATCAGAGAAGAATTTGAGCTTTGAAGAGCTGACAGGTTGATCAGTGAGTTCTCTCCTATCTTGAGGATAGTTGGGGATCATCAGAGGAAGTGTGAGCTATGAGCCAAAAGAATGAGGTGTGTATGGATGTTATGAAGAGCCTATGTGATCATTTTGAAGAAGAACCAAGTCATTAGAATGATTGCAAGAGCCTCAGTTGAAGTCAGTCAACTAGGGTCAACACTAGGTCAATCCTAGGTCAAAGACTTGTTTTGAAAGGCATCAAGGAGCATTTGAAGAATGTGGGATTCATTATTTGATATATGGATATGGATATGATGTTGTGCTAAAGAAAAATCAAGAGGAGTCAAGGAGAAGAGGAGTTACCAAATTAGGGTTTCAGTGTAAAATCCCCTGATTTAGGTCAAACTTCAAAGCAGTGGAACTCAAGATGCAAGCTTCATATGAATTTATGGTCCACATGAAACTTGTAGAGTATATTCATAGCTTTAATTTTAGTGGTGGAAGTCATCAAGATGATTTATAGAACTCAAGTTATAGCTCTTGCAAGTTACAAGTCATCTGAGGGCACTGAGTTTTGTCTGTGAAAGTTGTCTGTCTTCCAAGCAACTTTTGACCTTCAAGGAGTTTTCAAATGGATTTCTGGCCAACATGAGAGTTCTTCCTTATTGTCTTATCTTTCTAGAATGGTATGGTATGCATTCATATGATTTGGGGAACTCTACTTATGATCTTGGCAAGCAAAGGGTATTTTGGTCATCTGAGGATTACAGGTCATTCTTAGCCTATGCCTAAAACTCATACAAGGAAGCTTCAAATGAAAAACTTCACAACATCAAAGTTGCTCAAAATGTCATTTTAAGTCTAGAAAAGAAGTCATGGAAGTTTGGAAATGCATAGAACAAGACTTGATAAAAGTTGGTGAAAAATGACCTAAAAAAGGCATATAAGTTGAAAAAGTTGAAATGAAAAATTGGTTTGAGAGATCTACAAATCCAAAATGGGTCATCCAATATACCAAATTGAATCCAAACATCATTTTAAAGACATTGGTTCAGCCACTTTTTTTAGTTCGGGTTTAAAAATGGGACTTGCTTTGTAATGTTGTTACTTGCATATTAAGGCACCCTTGCAAAACTCAACATAATGAAAGGAAAGGCTTGTTTTTTTACACATACACTCTCAATATCTCATGAGGAGAGATTTTAACACAAATATGAAAGGGATGCAAGCATGATATGAGATGTTTCAAAGTGTCATTACATGAGAACTTCCATAACTTTCCACCACATTCTAGAATCCTCTAAGATCAATCTAGAAACTTCTAGATCTGTCCATCATCATCTATAGAAGGAGTGTGGATCATTGGTGCAAGGGGTTGGTGAAAAGAGGGTGAAGAGAAAGTGATATACCATTTCTTCCATTTTTGCAATTCAAGATCAAACTCCATTTTCTTCTTCATCTCCATTGAATTCCTCTCCACAAATCAATTCTCTGGATCATATTGAATACATACACACAGATTGGAGTGGTCATTGATGAATGTTTGAAGGTGTGGCTTCAAAATTGCAAGTGAAGCAAGTTGGATCCAAACTCACAATCCAAGCCCTGTCCATCCAAGATCTTGCAAACAGAAAGGTTATCATCCATTGAAGATCATTTGTGGCAAGTTTCAAGCATTGGATTGAAGTGTAACTGCACCTGCCATCACCAATTTTCAGGTTTGCAAAAGCATTCGAATCTCTCTATTTATGCAGCATTAGATTAAATGTTTAGGGTAAACATGATTAGAGACCATAGGTGATTGATTTCTGAAAGTTAGAGAGAATTCTATGAGGTTCCATGGCAGGGTGTAATTTCTTTCAAGATCAAGATTAGGCTGGATATTGAGTTATAATGATCATAGAATAGCTTAGTAAGATCAGTGCAACACCATGAGCAAGATAATGCCATTAGTAGCAAGAATTACCATGGTTAATCTCAGAGTAGAATGATGGAACCGCGACATTGATGCTTTCTGTTTGTGAGATATAGGAGGACTTAGATGAAACTATGCGTGTAATCGTGTTCCTGGGAAAGAATGGTACAATTTTGGTTTTGGAATTTTTGAATTTCATTGTGAATTGAGAGAGCACGATGAGCTTGATTTCGTGCATGGAAACTGTAAAAAACTGAAACCCTAAATGGCATTTTGGGACGATGACTCATGGCCGTTAGATGAGGTAGGACTGGGTTGACTGGGAAGTTCATCGTGCGGTCCAGATTTGAAAAGAGAAACGGAGGGAATTGACCCAAAGCGAAACGATGCGTTTCACTTAAACGCAATGTCTGGGCCTGGATTTAACCTTGTTATCCCCACCCCCCTTTTGAGAAGCCCAACAAAATGAACTGGAATTGATTGCTAAATGCACCGAGCTTTTAATGTTTTTCGTTTTATTTTTTTAATTCATTTTCTGATGCTAACTGGGCCTTGCATAATTGTTATTCGCGCCTCCCCTTCCCTGGCCCATCATTGAAAACAACTGAGCGTGGTTACTTCTGGCACCCCTTCCCCTTTTATTTCATTTTTTGATTTTTATTTTCTTTTATGTTTTCTTCGATCTTTAAAAATCCATATAAAATTGAAAATAGCTTGTTTTTGATTGGTTCTTTTTGTGGTAGATTCATAATTTTGTTAAGAAAAATAATCAATAATAAAAATGGCACTTTATATTGTATTGATATTTTTTGTGTATTTTTCTTTTAAATAGCTTTTTAATGAGTTTAGTTTGGTACTCAAATTTGTTGATTTTAGTTCTATTAGTTCCCTTTAGATTTAGGACTCATTCTTTTTAGGGTGATTAGCTTAGGACTTCAACTTGTATATAGGATTTAATTCATAATTTTAGGATTAATTTTTAGGTGTTTTGTTTAGGTGTGATTAGTGTGATCAAAATTAGGGTTTTAAGTGAGTATATGTGAGATAGATCATTTCTTTTAGGGTTTTTGATTTGATTTTGGGGTATGGGACTATAGGGGTTATGAGTATAAGATAGATCCCTTAGAAAATATTAGGTTTCCCCTACTGCTACTAGTATATTGCTTGTATTGGATTGATTGTGTGGTGTGCCCTCTTTAGGGTTATTATTTTGTCTGTATGTGGGGTATTGAGTTTGTTTGGGGCTTGGGGTTTGAGCTGAAGATTGAGATGATGAAGCCCATTTGAAGATTAAAGAGATTGAAGACCAACTTCTAGAGTTGATGAGGAGTATCTCTGGCTGGCAGCTGTGGAAGGCCATAGGACTTAGGATTTAGGCAGAGCCCTAGAGTAGAAAAGCTTGATTCTCAAACATGGAAGGTCTTGACTGCCTCCATCCTTCTCTGTGATGCAGAGTCTCTCTAAGAAACTCACCCCCTTCCTTTGGAAGGCTTGGTGATAGTGTCTAAGAGATAGAACTCTTGAGAGAAATACTCTTTGTGTTGCTAGCAGTTTGTTTGCCACCCTTGGTGGTCAACTAATTGTTTAACACCTAGTTCATTCTTGTGATTGATTCCTCAGCTTGGAGGTTAGGACTTGAAGACAGAGACCCTGCTTGAAGGCTTGAAAATGAAGACTGATGCTTGCTTGAAGCCTGAAGATGGTTGAAGATGACTTGAAGACAGATGTTGATGAAGATTGCTGTTTGCTGTTTATTTTTGCTGTTTATAATTTTTGATGTATTGTGTGAATTTCCCGGACTGTATTGTTTGTTGTTTAACCTGCTGGGTTGAAAGTGAATCCTGTTCACTTTTGCCTATTGTTTTCTAGGTTCGAGGTTGAGTGGGACTCCCTTGCCTCGCTTGTATTGTTGCATCCATGCATTTTACTGCTTTATTGTATATATATCTGCTGTTTCTATTTCCGTCTATTCCCTTAGGATCTCTGTTTCTCTCTGCGCAAGAGAGGAGCATGATAGACATTAGGTCTTAACCCAAGCATGATAACATTAGGTTAGTTTGATTCCCTTTGCAACCGTAGGTTAGAGTTCTGTCTCTTCTTCCTCAAAACAAACAGAAAAACACAATAAGATTTCAAACACAATAAAAGACACTTCTTTCGTAAAAGAATGTGAACTCATCAAAACGTCATTTTTTTCCGCTTGGACTGTTAATCAGAAAAACCTTTTTCAGAAGGAATAAAAACAATCAAGACAAGCCTGTGTCTTCGGTAGCCCGAACTACGTTTGCTCTGATCTTCCATGCTGTGTGGAAGTACGTAGGCATAGGATGCGATATCCTAGCGAGCAACCTTTCCCCACCTTCCCCCGTAGTTAGGCGAACTACGTTGACTCTGATTTCTCGTTCCAGATGGGAATATGTAGGCATAAAGTGCGATGCTTTGCCGAGTCATTTATTTTCGTTTTTAACCCTGACCAGTAGTTTAGATAGAAATAACAATCCATATCCGAAAACAAGTGTGGATCCCATCGAGTACGATGGACGTGAGGGGTGCTAATACCTTCCCCTTGCGTAACCGACTCCCGAATCCAGGTTTTGGTTGCGATGACCATAC
Source organism: Lathyrus sativus (assembly GCA_963859935.3). Classification (NCBI taxonomy): domain Eukaryota; kingdom Viridiplantae; phylum Streptophyta; class Magnoliopsida; order Fabales; family Fabaceae; genus Lathyrus; species Lathyrus sativus. The sequence goes on along the minus strand of OZ012741.1, from coordinate 477,811,354 downwards.
CTTTTCCCGTTTTTCGCGAGGTTTACTTCGAGCGTTTCCTTTCCTTCCGTTGGGATAAATAACGCACGGTGGCGACTCTTCTGTCAGCCGGCGCCGATTTTCGCAGTAGTGACAGCTGACGACTCTGCTGGGGATACTCCCGTCCCATGGCTGCTAAGGACTACGATAGTTCCTTATGCATTTGGGATCCAACGTCCCTTAAGAGAGTCAATCCTAGCGCTTGTTTTCCCGTCGAGGATTTTGTATGGATTTACATTTCTGTATTTACATTTCAGCATTTTTTATTATTGCTGTATTGTTGGGGTGTGACGGGTGTTCCATGATTGAGAGATAAGCCGGACCTGGGCTTGAGTGCACCTAGACTTAGAGTAGAGATTAGTGGGCGCGCACGTGCTTTGCATGTCCTAGTGTCCCGCGAAATCTACACTCAGACGAGGTTCTTCTGGTTGGCCTCCTGGCCTGGCCTTTGGGTGGCTCGGGTTGCTGGTTAGTTGGATTGTCGACTCTGGGGACCGATCATTTGGAAGTTGGCTAAGTGAGGCCTCTTCAGGATTTGATGATGCCACTCCTTCTGGGAATCGTATCATCACTCCTGAAAGTCTGTGACGCCGACGACCGCATAGGATGCCATACCTTTGTCAGTTACTAGGACATCCACCCGTGAGAGGGTTTGGGGTTATGCAGGTAACTAGACCTTCAGATACCGGTTATTTCTTGATCAGAGATCCTGGGTATTTATGGATAGTTGGAGGTCTGTCAGAGACCAGTTGGAGTTATATTATGGGTCCATCAGAGACCAGTGTTGGAGCTTTGTAATGGGTCTATCTAAGACCAGGGATTGATGAGTATTGGAGGGTCTATTTGAGACTTTTGATATGGTTCAGGCTTCTCAGCTATAGCACTTGGTCCCTGTTGCATGTTGCTTGCATTGCATTGTTTGCATAACCATTATCATTGCATCCCATTAACGTGTGTCTGTGCTGCAGGTGCATTTACATATCCCCCGGTTCTAGTGTCTGGACTTCTGAGTATTGATCATGGCTGGTTTGAAGATGACAGTTGCCTACAAGCTACCTATTCCTGATATTACTCCACTCCTGGGTCTGATTTCTCTTGCTGATGAGGATGTCCGTAGAAGCTTCAGGCAGAGTTACGGACGGTTGTTGAGTTTGGTTCGCAAATCCACTGATGATGAATTGAATGGGCTGTACACCTTGATGCAATTCTACGACCCGACTTTGAGGTGTTTCACATTTGCTGATTTTATCTTGGGGCCTACCATGGAGGAGTATGTAGAGTTTACTGAGCTGCCGGTGCAGAATGCAGTCCCTTTTATTCACTCTGCCGCTGAGCCCAAGTTGGAGGATCTAGCTAAGGCCTTGCACGTGAACGCTTCTGAGTTGTTGATGACTTCTTGGCGAGGGGTTCCGGGTTTTTCTCTCCAGTTTCTGGTTGGTAAGGCTCAAGAGTACGCCAAGAATGGGTGTTGGGTGGTCTTTAACGCTATTTTGGCTCTATGCATTTATGGGATAGTGTTGTTTCCCAATTTCCCAAACTTCGTGGACATGGATGCATTTCATCTGTTTGCTGCTGGCAACCCAGTGCCTACACTGATCGGGGACTTTTACCATTCGATGCACTACAGGAATGAGAGCAGGAGAGGCAAGAACGTCTCTTGTTGCGTGCCTTTGCTGTACATGTGGTTTAAGAGCCATCTTCCCCTGAAGGGACCTTTTGTGGATAGTGCGACTACAGCTGACTGGCCAGAGCGTATGATGAGGCTGTCTTCTGAAGACATTGAGTGGTTTGACCGAGACTTGTTGGGGTCTGAGCTTATTTTCAGTTGTTCTGGGTATCCTAACATTCCGTTAATAGGGATAAAAGGGTGCATCAACTACAACCCAGCTCTGTTCGTCCGCCAGTTTGGATATGCGTTGAAGAGCCCACCTCAGGAGGAAGAAGTACAGGAATCTCTGTACTTCACCGGTGATTTGAGTGGAGAGCTACTAGCCAAGCTTCGGCATGCCTGGACACGTATTAACAGAAAGGGGAAACCACTGTTGGGGAAAAACAATTGTCAGGCATATGCACCTTACAAAGTATGGATCCGAGAGAGAGCCAGACAGTTATTGATGCCATTTCCAGCTGCTCCGGTCCCTGTTCATGTTCCGGTGGAAGAGCCAGCCACTGTCACTATGGAGGTCTACGAGCAGGTTGTGAAGGAAAAGGAAGCCTTGATGAAGATTAATGAAGAGTTAGAGAAGGAGCTAGCTCAGATGCGGAGTGAGAAGAATAAGGTTGTACGTTCTTTCCAACAGCAGATCGAACTAGTAGACAGGCTAGGCGCTGAGTTGACTGAGGAGAAGAAGAAGCGCGAACATCTGGGTCAAGAGTTCAGAAGCTCCCATGACATGCTAGAAGCCAAAAAGAAAGCACTCGACGCCGCTCACCGAGAAATCTCTTCTTGTAATAAGACATGGAATGCTACGCTAACCAACAACAAGAAGAGGGAAGATAAGTTGAAGCAGCAAATTTCCGACCTCGAAGGGCAGTTGAAGGCTAGTATTAAGAAGCATGAAGAAGAGGTAATGGCCAGATATAGTATCCAGAATGCTTTGAACAAGGCCATCGAAGGCAGGAACGAAGCCGTGTCTCAGAAGCGGAAGCTAGAGGATCGCTTCGGAGAAGGGGCATGGGAGGAAACTGCTGGTGACGTGCGACGTGTTCTCAAGAGAAGAAACCAGCTTGTCGAGGGTCTGCTTACCCGACCAAGCCATCCAGAGACCAAGAAGTTAATAGAAGAGTACCGGGCTTATGGGAGTACTTGATCATTTCATATATTAGCTTGTATGCTTTATTTGCATAGTGCTGACCATCACCAGGATTGTTGGTTGAGGTCATGCCGTCTTATTATACTCTCAGTGATATTGTATTCTTGGATTTCTCTGCAATATACGAGGTTTTCTTTGATTCGGCTCCAATCACCGTATTGCTAGCACTGTCACTGCACTGGCACCTTCACACTAGAATCGGGGAATGATAATCCCTAATGCACAGACACACATTGCATTTTGCATACATACTCATATTTGCATTGCAGGCTTGTGATTCGTGTACCTTATCTCCTGCATCCGTTTCAGGTATTTTCAGGATTGCAGAAAAGCGGGTCCACCGTTACTCTACAAGGATTAACCAGAAGAAGATCATGGACAACGTGCATAGTGAAATGCAAGAGATGCATGACAGGATGGCCCTGCTCATGCAAATCATGGAGACTATCGCCAAAGGACAAGAGCAGCTGCAGAATCTGGTTCAACCGATAGTCGCACGGGCTGAAAACAACGGAACACCACAAGGTGAAAACGTTGTTGCCTCTCCCCGGTTGAAGAATCGTCAAAGTGCTGATGTTATTCCTTTAACCGGTTTGAATGTTGGTGAAGCTGGTCCTGTAGGCGGAGGTGGGAACACCGGTAATATGAATGTCAATGCAGATACTGCTGGGGTATTTGTGGGTAATGTCAACCAGGGTTTCAATGGGGGCGTTGAGAATGTCGGCATGAATGGTATTAATGGTAACCAGGGCTTCAATGGTGTGAATATGGGATATGGCAGCATGGCTGGCGCCAAGGCTGGGTTTGGTGGCTATGGTAATCTTGGATACGGAGCTGGCGCATACAACACTCAAGAGATGGGTAATCTGAGGTATGACCCCAGATACGTCCAAACGGGTCCGGGCCGTGATGCGGACTATGTTGGATACGGTGCAATACCTCGCTGGGAGGATCGTCAGGAGGATGTGTTCTCTGGTCAGAACGAGGGTTATGAAAGGGTCAGGGATGACAACCATCAGATGAGATTGCTAGAAGAGAAAGTGAATGGATTGGCCACCCAGAATGCTCTTGGGCTGGATATGTCAAATATGGGGCTAGTCCCAGGGTTGAGGGTCCCGCTGAAATTCAAAGCACCGTCATTTGATAAGTACAAAGGGGATACATGCCCGAGGGTACATGTTCGTTCATTTTACAGGCGCATGTCTGCGTACTCGGAGGATGAAAAGATGCTAATGCACTTCTTCCAGGATAGCCTGTCAGGACCATCGCTGGAGTGGTACATGAGCTTGGAGCCTTCTCAGATCAGGAGTTGGAAAGAGCTGGCAGAGGCTTTTGTTCGACATTATCAGTATAATAGTGATCTCGCTCCTAACCGAGTTCAGTTGCAGAGCATGTCTCAAAAGTCTAGTGAGAGCTTTAAAGAATACGCCCAAAGATTGCGAGATCTGGCTGCTAGGGTGCACCCTCCAATGGTGGAGCGCGAAATGATGGATATGTTCGTAGGAACTTTCTCTGGAATGTACTATGATCGGTTGCTCAATTTTTCGATGAGTACTTTCTCTGAATTGATCTTGATGGGGGAGCGCATTGAAAACAGGGTGAAGATTGGTAAAATTCAAGCGGGTGAGTCCAGTTCCGCAGGAGGTAATAAGAAGACGTTTGGTGGTAAAAGGCAGGGCGACACCAACGCTGTATACAGTGCTCGACGAAAGAATAAAAGTCAGAACTGGCGTCAGCAGTCGCAGGTTGCAAGTGTAACCATTCCAGGGCCTTCTCAGCAGCAGGGACAACAACCACAGCAGCAGGCTCAGCAGCAGCGTAATAATAATCAGCGCAGACTTCAGAACCCACGACCGAGGAGAGTATTCGAAGTACCGCCGGTATCATATGCAGAACTCCTTCAAACTTTGTTGAAATTGCAGCTAGTCGAGAAGAGGACCTTAGCACCACCCACTGGCCAGCCACCAGTCGGATATGATGTTAATGAGCACTGCGACTTCCATTCGGGTGCACCAGGGCACAATATTGAGAATTGCCTAGCTTTCAAGCATAAAGTACAGGATTTGCTTGATAGTACGACTATTAACTTTGGGAAGGAAGGTCCCAACATCACGCAGCAGCCAATGCCCAAGCATTGTGGGGCTGGGGCCAATGCAATCATGGCAGATGATGAGTTGAACATAGTTTCAGAAGTGAGCGAGCTGAAAACCCCTTTGAGTTTCGTAAAGCAGCGCTTGTTGAAAGGAGGTGTCTATCCCGATTGCAGTGAAGAGTGTGTTGACTGTTTGATTCAACCGGGGGGCTGTGAGAATCTGAAGAGGGGAGTTCAAAGCTTGATTGACGAAGGAACTTTGTAGTTTGACAGGTCTGAGGGGCGAGAGAAGTCTGTCAAGGCAGAATCTGAGAAAGAGCGCAGGGAGATTGCTACGATCACCATTCCGTTCAAATCGGTGACAATTTCGGCATCATCGAAAAGGCCGACCATTATTATTACCAACGCTAAGCCAGTCCCTTTTGAAAGCACAAAAGCAGTCCCGTGGAGTTATGGTGCTGAAGTGTATTGTAATGGGGAAAATATTGACTTGAATGATCCGCCAGCGGGATCCGTGGATAATATAGTGGGAGCGGGTGGTATGACCCGGAGCGGGAGAATTTTCACTTCACCCGAGGTTGAAGCAGAGAGGCTTGCCAGGGGTAAGAATAAAGTTGTTGAGGGGGAATCTTCGGGGAGTAAAGAGAAAGAACCGATAGCCAAAGATGTGGAAGAATTCATGAGGTTAATCCGCAAAAGTGATTACAAGATTGTAGATCACCTGCAGCAGACTCCGTCAAAGATCTCCATATTATCGCTGCTGTTGTGCTCTGAAGCACATAGAAATGCCCTGTTGAAGGTACTTGAGACATCCTTCGTGCCGCAAGATATTTTCGTTAATCAGCTGGAGGGAGTTATAGCACATGTTAACGTTGGGCATGGTCTGGGATTCACGGATTTTGACTTAACGCCTCGAGGGCGTGATCATAATAATGCTTTGCACATCTCTATCGAATGCCGGGGCACTGTTCTATCCCATGTGCTGGTAGACACTGGGTCCTCGTTGAATGTGTTACCAAAGAAAGCCCTGTTGAAATTGGATACCCGTGGGTTGTTGTGCACACCTAGTGATTTGGTAGTGAGGGCCTTTGATGGAACAAGAAGGTCAGTATTCGGGTCGATAACGTTACCTATTCAGGTAGGTCCGGAGGTGTTCAATACAGTGTTCTACATCATGGACATCCAGCCTGCATATAGCTGTTTGATTGGGAGACCTTGGATTCATGCCGCTGGGGCAGTAATTTCTACGCTCCATCAGAAGCTGAAATACATGGTTGGGGGGAGTATTGTGACGGTGTGTGGCAAAGAGGATATCTTAGTCAGTCACTTGTCTTCTTTCAAGTACGTGGAGGTAGATGGAGAGATTCATGAAACGCTGTGTCATGCGTTCGAGGAGGTGAAGGGTACAGAAGAAGCTCCGTCAAAGAGTGAAGGGCCAGAGGTGGCAGTCTCCTCATATAAAGAAGCCAAGGCATTGGTACAAGCAGGAGAGACTCAGAAGTGGGGGCAGGTTCTGGACATCCCAATGAAGCAAGAAAAGTACGGCTTGGGGTACCGCCCATCTTCCTCCCAGAGTGCGCCTAAGTACAAGGGACCTGTTGTGTTCACGCCCGAAGGAGTTAGCTTCGAAAGGATTAATGCCGTGTCCGATACGGAGGAAGTGGATAGCGATTGCGACATGGACGCATGGATTCGACCCAGCACGCCAGGGCAAGGCCTATGCAACTGGTCCATCCAGGACGTCATCCAAGTCACCAAACAGTAATGCATTGTTTTTTCAATCATTTGTATGATCACATGCCTTTCCCGGGGAATCGATGATCTTGTCTTAGGGCCTAACTGTTTACCTGTATGTTTGCATGATTAATAAATGACGGCGTTTTTTACATTCAAATGTTGTGATCCTTTTCTTTCTGTTTTATTTTATTTTTCAATAAAATGGCAGCGTGGTTATGCATTTTGCTTGTACATCATTTTTGACGCACTTAACCGTTTCCCTCGCAGGATTCACGAATTTTCAGATGACACCGACCAAAAACTTCCTATGACTCGTTTAGACTTCGAGCATCCGATCTTCCAAGCTGAGGAGGAGATTGTGGAGGATAATGACTTACCAGAAGAGCTTAGTCGGTTGTTGAAGCAGGAGGAGAGAGTCATTCTGCCTCACCAGGAAGAGATTGATATTGTCAACTTGGGGTCTGAAGAATGCGTCAGGAATATCCGTATAGGGGCCGCGTTGCAAGAGGATATCAAGCGCGAGCTTATTGAGATGCTGCGTGAATACAATGATATATTTGCTTGGTCCTACGAGGACATGCCAGGTTTGGACACTGATATGGTTGTTCATCGTCTACCGTTGAAGGAAGATTGCCCGCCTGTGAAGCAGAAACTCAGAAGGACTCGTCCTGATATGGCTGTAAAGATAAAGGAAGAAGTGCAGAAGCAATGGGATGCTGGGTTCCTGGCTGTTACCACTTATCCCACTTGGGTCGATAATATCGTGCCTGTGCCAAAGAAGGATGGCAAGGTTCGAATGTGTGTTGATTATAGGGATCTAAACAAAGCGAGTCCGAAAGATGATTTCCCGCTGCCGCATATTGACGTGTTAGTTGACAACACGGCTCAGTTTTCAGTGTTTTCCTTCATGGATGGTTTTTCAGGGTACAACCAGATCAAAATGGCTCCGGAGGATATGGAGAAGACAACCTTTATCACCCCGTGGGGAACCTTCTGTTATAAGGTGATGCCTTTTGGTTTGAAGAATGCTGGGGCTACGTACCAGCGGGCCATGACAACGCTTTTTCACGACATGATGCACAGAGAGATTGAGGTGTATGTCGATGACATGATTGCCAAGTCTCAAACAGAGGAAGAACATCTGGTTAATCTGCTGAAGTTGTTCAAGAGGCTGAGGAAATTCAGGATGAGGCTGAATCCTAATAAATGTACTTTCGGAGTGAGATCCGGGAAGCTACTGGGGTTCATTGTGAGCAAGAAAGGAATCGAGGTCGATCCTGCAAAAATAAAAGCAATACAAGAGATGCCAGCGCCGAGAACAGAAAAAGAAGTTCGCGGGTTCTTAGGGAGGTTGAACTACATTGCTAGGTTCATCTCTCACCTAACGACCACGTGTGAACCATTATTCAAGCTGTTAAAGAAAGATCAAGCGGTGGTCTGGAACGACAATTGCCAAAGAGCATTTGAAAAGATAAAAGAATACTTGCAGGAACCTCCGGTGTTGATACCCTCAGTAGCGGGACGACCACTGATTATGTATCTGACGGTTCTTGAGAACAGTATGGGTTGTGTTCTCGGTCAACATGACGAGACAGGGCGGAAAGAGCATGCAATTTACTACTTGAGTAAAAAGTTCACAGATTGTGAATCTCGATACTTTATGCTCGAGAAGACGTGTTGTGCATTGGCGTGGGCTGCCAAACATCTAAGACAGTACACGCTGAATCATACAACCATGCTGATATCGAAGATGGATCCGATCAAATATGTGTTTGAGAAACAAGCGCTCTCTGGAAGGATTGCTAGATGGCAGATGGTATTGACAGAATACGATATCCAGTATGTTTCCCAGAAGACCATTAAGGGAAGTGTTCTGTCCGAGTATCTTGCCGAACAGCCAATTGAGGACTATCAGCCTATGAAGTTTGAGTTTCCTGATGAGGACATAATGTACTTGAAGGCTAAAGATTGTGATGAGCTGTTGCCTGGTGAAGGTCCTGAGCGGAGTTCCCAGTGGCAAATGATTTTTGATGGAGCTGTCAATTCGTACGGCAGCGGGATCGGGGAAATCATTACAACTCCCCACGGGTCACACATCCCGTTTACAGCCAGATTGACTTTTTCAGTGACGAATAATGAAGCTGAGTATGAAGCTTGTATTATGGGGTTAGAGGAGGCTATCGATATGAGGATCAAGAATCTGGACGTATATGGGGATTCAGCATTGGTTGTGAATCACATTAAGGGGGAGTGGGAGACACGCCAACCTAATCTGATACCATACATGAATTATGCGAGAAGGTTGCTACCTTTCTTTGATAGGGTGGAGTTCCATCATGTACCTCGGGCGGAGAATCAAATGGCGGACGCCCTTGCAACGTTATCCTCGATGTATAAAGTCAACCGCTGGAACGAGGCTCCCAGCATTGTCATCTCTCGCCTTGATAGGCCGGCCTTTGTGTTTGCAATTGATGAAGCATCTGACGGTAAACCTTGGTACTTCGACATACAGAATTTCCTGAAGAATAAGGAATATCTGGCTGGGGCATCCAGTCGTGATCAGAAGACTTTAAAGAGATTAGCAGGCAACTTCTATCTGAATCCCGATGGCGTGTTGTATAGAAGGAACCACAATTCGGTACTCCTCCGGTGTATAGACGAGAAGGAAGCCAACTTACTCATGGAAGAGGTCCATGAAGGAATTTTTGGTACACATGCAGGTGGGCATGCTATGACTCGAAAGTTGTTGCGAGCGGGGTATTATCGGTTGACGATGGAAACTGACTGTTTTAAATTTGCCAAGCGGTGTCACAAGTGCCAGATCTATGCTGATAAGATCCATGTGCCTCCCAGTCCACTGAATGTTGTGGCTTCTCCGTGGCCTTTCTCCATGTGGGGAATCGATATGATTGGCAAGATTGAGCCTACTGCTTCTAATGGGCATCGCTTCATTCTGGTTGCGATTGATTACTTCACCAAGTGGGTGGAAGCTGCATCTTACACCAATGTGACGAAACAGGTGGTGGCCAGATTTATCAAGAAAGATATAATTTGCAGATACGGTATTCTTGAACGGATCATTACTGATAATGGTTCGAATTTGAACAACAAGATAATGAAAGATCTGTGTCGGGATTTCAAGATTGAACATCATAATTCATCTCCCTACAGACCCAAGATGAATGGTGCTGTTGAAGCGGCCAACAAGAACATAAAGAAAATTGTTCAGAAGATGGTGGTAACGTATAAGGATTGGCATGAGATGCTGCCATTCGCTTTGCACGGTTATCGTACTACAGTGCGTACGTCAACCGGGGCAACACCGTTCTCACTAGTATATGGCATGGAGGTTGTCCTGCCATTGGAGGTTGAGATACCATCTTTAAGGGTTTTACTTGATGTTAAGTTGGACGAGGCAGAATGGGTGAGAAGCAGATCGAATCAGCTGAGCTTGATAGATGAGAAAAGACTGGCATCCATTGCATATGGCAGGCTGTATCAGAGCCAGATGAAGAAAGCATTCGACAAGAAGATTCGACCTCGAAGCTTTCAGACGGGTGATCTTGTGCTGAAGAAGATTCTCCCACCGCAATCGGATCACAGGGGCAAATGGACTCCCAATTACGAAGGTCCATACGTCGTGAGAAAGGTCTTCTCTGGAGGAGCCTTATTGTTATCCACCATGGATGGTGAAGACTTTTCGTCCCCTGTGAACTCGGACGCAGTTAAAAAATACTTTGCTTGAAATTGACCCGCTGGACAGTAAAAAGAGAGTCTAGGCAAAAATGGGGCATCCTGGCAAACCGAAAAACAGAATAAAAAGGTTCGGGGAAAAGTTAGGGATAAAATGGAAAAAATGTACACCCGCGAAGTCGAAAACCTACACTGGGCGGCTTCGGCAAAAAAGGGTATCCCGGTGAATCGAAAACCCGGAAAGGGCGATTCACGCAAAAGTTAGGGATTTGAGAAGCAAATGACTGCGGTCCAAGTTTGATTGTTAGCGGTTTGGGAGCATCTGGGGGTCAATTATCCAAAGCGATTTCTTCCGAAGACAGAGATCGGGGAAGCGTCAGAGTCTGACGAGTCATAGGAGGATCGGTTCATGGTGTTCGTCTATAACACGTTGCCGACATGTGTACAAATTTTATTCCGTATATTTGTATACTTCTGCATTTTGTTTATGTGTGACTACCTCTTTTCAGGAGTTGCATCTGATGTACAAATCTTGCCTATTCTCAGGCCGTTATCAATAAAGTGTTTTATTCAGTGTAATGTGTGACTTTGGTTTTAATTTTTACAGTTTTGTTTGTAAAAAACGCCGATGTTTTTGATAAACTTATATGCGTGTAAACAGGCGGGCCTCGGCCGATGATTGTTAAAACTAAAATTACCTGAATGGTGGTCGTGGGTGACTACCAAGATGTTTCCTTTTTGCATAGATTGCCTTGTGTGTGCTTGTTGACTTTTGCAGGTATTCAAAAGCTCGCAAAGTTCCCCGCCAGGGTCCATGGCAGGCTGGTACCCTCGCCAGAGGTTGAATGTTGTGTCTTCTCCAGTGAAGTCGCCCCAGGTAAAGCTGAATGTTATCTCCCCAGGAGAGCGGAGATTGCGTCAAAGGAAGAGATCAATGTTGTATCTTCAGTCCAGAAGTGGCTTGTCAAGCAGGATAAAGTCCTCCCCCAGCAAGGGTCGAGACGAATGTGATTAACTTCCCAGAGAGTTCCGGTGCAGTGCAAATCAGAATGTGTAGTTCAATCCCCAGCTCAGTGATAGCGAGATGATTTCCCCAGCTCAGTGATAGCAGGATGAATTCCCCAGCTCAATGATAGCAGGAGAGGTTCCCCACAGAGTGTGATCAGATGGTTCAAGTTGCTGAAAGGAGTTTTCCCGAGCAGGATTGTCCTTTCTGTCCCCAGCAAGTCACTCTTCCTCGTCGGGAGGATCGTCCTCAGCAGATTTTGGAGTTTTGAGTTTGTGAGCTACTTTCCCAGCAAGATGGTTATCCCCAGCGGAGTTAGTTCTTCTTTCCAACATTTATTTTGTTGGAAGCGTATCGGTAGTATTCCGGTCATCCCCAGCGGATCCAGTGTGTCTCCAGCATTTATTCTGCTGAAGTAACTCTTCGCATAAGCATACATCATGAGCAAGTGCATTTTGTACGAGTAGGTAGCATTTCCATGTTGTATGGAAGCATTACGTCATTATCAAGCGTGCATTTTTGGAACATAAGCCAGGTGGTTACCTCTTCAGTTTCAGACATTTTTTTCCTTGACGATAAGAGAGATCGTGATTCAGGAAGATGCTGTTTTATGGTCAAAGTACGCAGTGATCGTATTTGTACCATCTATGGGGTTCATGTCGTAGGACACGCAGTGATCCTGTTGGTCTTAGTGTGTGTATCTGTGGTCGAATGGCGCAGTGATCGTATTTGCCCCGATCTAAGAAGATTGTTTTGCAAGGCACGCAGTAATCGTGTTGGTATCGTCCCGGGGGTCTATTTGGGTAAGGGACGCAGTGATCGTGTTGGTATCATCTCAGGGTTTTATTGAGCAGGACGCGCAGTGATCGTGTTTACTCTATTGGTGGTGTAGGACACGCAGTGATCGTGTTTACCATACCATGTGATGTTCGTTGGTCGGTATACGCAGTGATCGTATTCGTCCGTTATGCAGTGGTTATAGATTGACATGCAGTGATCGTGTTCATCCAGTTTTTGTTGGTCGGTATACGCAGTGATCGTATTCGTCCGTTATATGGTTCGGTTATGGGGTGAGGCACGCAGTGAACGTGTTCATCTGGTTGTTGGTGGCCGAAGTGCGCAGTGGTCGTATTCTTCCCATGTTTGAAGTTGTGTCACAGCACGCGGTGATCGTGTTTCCTTCAGTCAAGAGGGTCGTGACATGAAGCGCGCAGTGATCGCGTTTACCCTATGTGTGGTTAGAATATGTAGTGATCGTATTCGTCCAGTTATGTGGGTTAGTTGAGACACATAACACGCAGGGATCGTGTTTTTTTTCTCCAGTCAAGAGGATCGTGGCTCAGAACACGCAGTGATCGTGTTCAGACACGCAGGGATCGTGTTCAAGATACGCAGTGATCGTATGGCACGCAGTGATCGTGTTCATTATATTGGTGGTTGAAGTACGTAGTGAACGTGTTCGCCTCTTTTATGTGGATTTATTCCGCCGGGCATGAAGTGATCGTGTTCGTTATGGCATGTTCCCCTAGCAGAGTTGCTTGGTCAAGCATTTCTCTTTCTCCCCAGCCGAGTCCTTTCTCAGAGTGCTGTGGGAACGGCATGACGTAGATTTTTGGGTAGTTACCCACAGTTACCCCAGTAGAGATGTAATCCCCAGCGGGTTGGTCCTCAACGAGATACTTGGTCAAGTTCCTCGTAGTCCCCGGCAGGGTATTCTTGGATAAGTCGCTTGGTTAAGTTACTTATATTCCCCCAGCTGAGTCTTTCTCAGGATGAGGTGGAGTCAGAGTTAGAAGGTGGTAATACAGATTTTTCGGGTGGTTACCCGCAATTCTCCCAACAGAGTTATATTCTCCAGCAGGGTGTTACTTCAATGGGTTGCTTGGTTAAGTCCCTCATAGTCCCCAGCAGGGAGCTTGCTACAGGAGTTGTTTGGTTAAACTCCTCGTATTTTTCAACAAGGTTATTTTCGTCAAGGGTGCTTGGTTAAGTCCCCAATCTCCCCAGCAGGTGTGTGACGGCCGTCGTCAGAATTGTCCCCTCAGAGTTACTTAGTCAAGTTTCTCATTTCCCCGCAGAGTTGGTTGTTCATGTTTCCAAACATTGTCTCGCTTGGTTAAGCGTTCGCTCGTTTCTTCAGGATACGAAAGGTTGATCAGTGAAGTCAACATGACAAGTGAAGTCAGTATTCTCCCGCTGGTTAGCGTGTGCTTGATTGATAAGTGAGATCAACGGGGGTTGATAAGTGAGATCAACAGAGGTTGATAAGTGATGTCAACAATTTCTCATTGTGTGGTGTATGCTCATTTCTTCGGAATGGAGTGGTCTGCGGACAACATCAAAAACAGATTGACAGATGGATGGCTAGTTGTTACTGTGACAACAGAAGTCAGTTCCCAGGGTTTTCCCAAGCGGTAGTCGTATTCGCAATTTATTTTTGCGGTTGACAAATTTCCGGGTTCTTTCGTATTCAACCGTCTCGTACCTCGAATGTCTGAAGGGTGCGCGCTCTTCCTCCAGTCGGGTCCAAGTCGCTTGAATAGGGGCAGCTGTTGCACCCCAAAATTTGCCCAACCTTTTTCTAACCTAGGTTTATGTTTCAATTGCATTGTCATCATGTGCATAGTGTATTCATCTGCATTGCATAGCATAAGCAAGCTATATTAATCAGGGGATCAAGTGCTATTCTTATCTCAGGAGGCATATTCAAGGGTTTCATTCATATTCAAGGCTACTCAGGTCATCAGAGAAGAATTTGAGCTTTGAAGAGCTGACAGGTTGATCAGTGAGTTCTCTCCTATCTTGAGGATAGTTGGGGATCATCAGAGGAAGTGTGAGCTATGAGCCAAAAGCATGAGGTGTGTATGGATGTTATGAAGAGCCTATGTGATCATTTTGAAGAAGAACCAAGTCATTAGAATGATTGCAAGAGCCTCAGTTGAAGTCAGTCAACTAGGGTCAACACTAGGTCAATCCTAGGTCAAAGACTTGTTTTGAAAGGCATCAAGGAGCATTTGAAGAATGTGGGATTCATTATTTGCTATATGGATATGGATATGATGTTGTGCTAAAGAAAAATCAAGAGGAGTCAAGGAGAAGAGGAGTTACCAAATTAGGGTTTCAGTGTAAAATCCCCTGATTTAGGTCAAACTTCAAAGCAGTGTAACTCAAGATGCAAGCTTCATATGAATTTATGGTCCACATGAAACTTGTAGAGTATCTTCATAGCTTTAATTTGAGTGGTGGAAGTCATCAAGATGATTTATAGAACTCAAGTTATAGCTCTTGCAAGTTACAGGTCATCTGAGGGCACTGAGTTTTGTCTGTGAAAGTTGTCTGTCTTCCAAGCAACTTTTGACTTTCAAGGAGTTTTCAAATGGATTTCTGGCCAACATGAGAGTTGTTCCTTATTGTCTTATCTTTCTATAATGGTATGGTATTCCTTCATATGATTTGGGGAACTCTACCTATGGTCTTGGAAAGCAAAGGATATTTTGGTCATCTGAGGATTACAGGTCATTCTTAGCCTATGCCTAAAACTCATACAAGGAAGCTTCAAATGAAAAACTTCACAACATAAAAGTTGCTCAAAATGTAATTTTAAGTCTAGAAAAGAAGTCATGGAAGTTTGGAAATGCATAGAACAAGACTTGATAAAAGTTGGTGAAAAATGACCTAAAAAAGGCATATAAGTTAAAAAAGTTGAAATGAAAAATTGGTTTGAGAGATCTACAAATCCAAAATGGGTCATCCAATATACCAAATTGAATCCAAATATCATTTTAAAGACATTGGTTCAGCCACTTTTTTGAGTTAGGGTTTAAAAATGGGACTTGCTTTGTAATGTTGTTACTTGCATATTAAGGCACCCTTGCAAAACTCAACATAATGAAAGGAAAGGCTTGTTTTTTTACACATACACTCTCAATATCTCATGAGGAGAGATTTTAACACAAATATGAAAGGGATGCAAGCATGATATGAGATGTTTCAAAGTGTCATTACATGAGAACTTCCATAACTTTCCACCACATTCTAGAATCCTCTAAGATCAATCTAGAAACTTCTAGATCTGTCCATCATCATCTATATAAGGAGTGTGGATCATTGGTGCAAGGGGTTGGTCAAAAGAGGGTGAAGAGAGAGTGATATACCATTTCTTCCATTTTTGCAATTCAAGATCAAACTCCATTTTCTTCTTCATCTCCATTGAATTCTTCTCCACAAATCAATTCTCTGGATCATATTGAATACATACACACAGATTGGAGTGGCCATTGATGAATGTTTGAAGGTGTGGCTTCAAAATTGCAAGTGAAGCAAGTTGGATCCAAACTCACAATCCAAGCCCTGTCCATCCAAGATCTTGCAAACAGAAAGGTTATCATCCATTTAAGATCATTTGTGGCAAGTTTCAAGCATTGGATTAAAGTGTAACTGCACCTGCCATCACCAATTTTCAAGTTTGCAAAAGCATTCGAATCTCTCTATTTATGCAGCATTAGATGAAATGGTTAGGGTAAACATGATTAGAGACCATAGGTGATTGATTTCTGAAAGTTAGAGAGAATTCTATGAGGTTCCATGGCAGGGTGTAATTTCTTTCAAGATCAAGATTAGGCTGGATATTGAGTTATAATGATCATAGAATAGCTTAGTAAGATCAGTGCAACACCATGAGCAAGATAATGCCATTAGTAGCAAGAATTACCATGGTTAATCTCAGAGTAGAATGATGGAACCGCGACATTGATGCTTTCTGTTTGTGAGATATAAGAGGACTTAGATGAAACTATGCGTGTAATCGTGTTCCTGGGAAAGAATGGTACAATTTTGGTTTTGGAATTTTTGAATTTCATTGTGAATTGAGAGAGCACGATGAGCTTGATTTCGTGCATGGAAACTGTAAAAAACTGAAACCCTAAATGGCATTTTGGGACGATGACTCATGGCCGTTAGATGAGGTAGGACTGGGTTGACTGGGAAGTTCATCGTGCGGTCCAGATTTGAAAAGAGAAACGGAGGGAATTGACCCAAAGCGAAACGATGCGTTTCACTTAAACGCAATGTCTGGGCCTGGATTTAACCTTGTTATCCCCACCCCCCTTTTGAGAAGCCCAACAAAATGAACTGGAATTGATTGCTAAATGCACCGAGCTTTTAATGTTTTTCGTTTTATTTTTTTAATTCATTTTCTGATGCTAACTGGGCCTTGCATAATTGTTATTCGCGCCTCCCCTTCCCTGGCCCATCATTGAAAACAACTGAGCGTGGTTACTTCTGGCACCCCCTCCCCTTTTATTTCATTTTTTGATTTTTATTTTCTTTTATGTTTTCTTTGATCTTTAAAAATCCATATAAAATTGAAAATAGCTTGTTTTTGATTGGTTCTTTTTGTGGTAGATTCATAATTTTGTTAAGAAAAATAATCAATAATAAAAATGGCACTTTATTTTGTTTTGATATTTTTTGTGTATTTTTCTTTTAAATATCTTTTTAATGAGTTTAGTTTGGTACTCAAATTTGTTGATTTTAGTTCTATTAGTTCCCTTTAGATTTAGGACTCATTCTTTTTAGGGTGATTAGCTTAGGACTTCAACTTGTATATAGGATTTAATTCATAATTTTAGGATTAATTTTTAGGTGTTTTGTTTAGGTGTGATTAGTGTGATCAAAATTAGGGTTTTAAGTGAGTATATGTGAGATAGATCATTTCTTTTAGGGTTTTTGATTTGATTTTGGGGTATGGGACTATAGGGGTTATGGGTATAAGATAGATCCCTTAGAAAATATTAGGTTTCCCCTACTGCTACTAGTATATTGCTTGTATTGGATTGATTGTGTGGTGTGCCCTCTTTAGGGTTATTATTTTGTCTGTATGTGGGGTATTGAGTTTGTTTGGGGCTTGGGGTTTGAGCTGAAGATTGAGATGATGAAGCCCATTTGAAGATTAAAGAGATTGAAGACCAACTTCCAGAGTTGATGAGGAGTATCTCTGGCTGGCAGCTGTGGAAGGCCATAGGACTTAGGATTTAGGCAGAGCCCTAGAGTAGAAAAGCTTGATTCTCAAACATGGAAGGTCTTGACTGCCTCCATCCTTCTCTGTGATGCAGAGTCTCTCTAAGACACTCACCCCTTCCTTTGGAAGGCTTGGTGATAGTGTCTAAGAGATAGAACTCTTGAGAGAAATACTCTTTGTGTTGCTAGCAGTTTGTTTGCCACCCTTGGTGGTCAACTAATTGTTTAACACCCAGTTCATTCTTGTGATTGATTCCTCAGCTTGGAGGTTAGGACTTGAAGACAGAGACCCTGCTTGAAGGCTTGAAAATGAAGACTGATGCTTGCTTGAAGCCTGAAGATGGTTGAAGATGACTTGAAGACAGATGTTGATGAAGATTGCTGTTTGCTGTTTATTTTTGCTGTTTATAATTTTTGATGTATTGTGTGAATTTCCCGGACTGTATTGTTTGCTGTTTAACCTGCTGGGTTGAAAGTGAATCCTGTTCACTTTTGCCTATTGTTTTCTAGGTTCGAGGTTGAGTGGGACTCCCTTGCCTCGCTTGTATTGTTGCATCCATGCATTTTACTGCTTTATTGTATATATATCTGCTGTTTCTATTTCCGTCTATTCCCTTAGGATCTCTGTTTCTCTCTGCGCAAGAGAGGAGCATGATAGACATTAGGTCTTAACCCATGCATGATAACATTAGGTTAGTTTGATTCCCTTTGCAACCGTAGGTTAGAGTTCTGTCTCTTCTTCCTCAAAACAAACAGAAAAACACAATAAGATTTCAAACACAATAAAAGACACTTCTTTCGTAAAAGAATGTGAACTCATCAAAACGTCATTTTTGTCCGCTTTGACTGTTAATCAGAAAAACCTTTTTCAGAAGGAATAAAAACAATCAAGACAAGCCTGTGTCTTCCGTAGCCTGAACTACGTTTGCTCTGATCTTCCATGTTGTGTGGAAGTACGTAGGCATAGGATGCGATATCCTAGCGAGCAACCTTTCCCCACCTTCCCCCGTAGTTAGGCGAACTACGTTGACTCTGATTTCTCGTTCCAGACGGGAATACGTAGGCATAAAGTGCGATGCTTTGCCGAGTCATTTATTTTCTTTTTAAACCCTGACCAGTAGTTTAGATAGAAATAACAATCCATATCCGAAAACAAGCGTGGATCCCATCGAGTACAATGGACGTGAGGGGTGCTAATACCTTCCCCTTGCGTAACCGACTCCCGAATCCAGGTTTTGGTTGCGATGACCATACCTTTTCCCGTTTTTCGCAAGGTTTACTTCGAGCATTTCCTTTCCTTCCGTTGGGATAAATAACGCACGGTGGCGACTCTTCTGTCAGCCGGCACCGATTTTCGCAGTAGCGACACATACAGATATTTCACAAGACCATTCTCTGTTAGAATGTCTGATATCGGCCTACCCATAGGAATCCAATTCCTAACTTTTCCAGCTTTGACTCTTACATCTTCTCTTGTTTCCTTTACATGATTCAGAAGGTGACTAAACAGAAGATAAGGCAAGTCCACCTTTTTTCCCTTGCTCATACAGAACATAAAGTATAGATGTTCAGCACTGACATAATCTGGGGAATTTGATGATTTTCTGTGAAAGATGGAACTCATGAAAATCTTGGCCAAGATCCTCTAGACTGGCTTCAGTTCCCTTACTTTGCTTGTTGGTGCCCCAGAAATAGTAACTTCTTGAAACACATCAGCAAGATCCACACGAGCAGATTGTACACTGGTTTCACCATCAGTTTCAGAGTACCCAATGAGTTGTCTGATTAGCTTCTCAGTAATCACAATCTCCTTTCTAAGGACAGAAGAATGGATGAATTTAGGGCACACCTGCGCATGTATCCAAAATTCTTTTACCATAGTTGGATAAACAGGACCCATAAGCCTGTCAAAGTACTTTGTCTAATTCTGAGTTTGAATGGTTGAAGAAAGATTAAACCCATTTTCTTCAATGGACTCAAGGTCTATGAAGCATTCACTCAGAACTTCCAGTTCTATGGTTGGAGTGAGAATAGTTCTCATAGGTTCTTTGTAAGCTTCAGCATTAGGAGCAGAAATAGCAATGGTTGATTGCATCTGAGCAGATGTTGATGAAGAAGACGCCATTGATGTTCTTGAGTGAGAGGTTTTAGGTTTAGGGTTTTAGTGAAGAGCAAAGAGAAGACAGAAATGCATAAAAGGGTTCGTGAAGTGAAAACTGTGAAATGGTGTGATTTGTGGTATTTATAGATAAAATCAGGCACACAAACAATCATATAAGCACGCTTCACATAGCATTAAATGAAAAAGTAAAAAAACATCATTGCACAGCAGTTATGATTCTCACAGATGGGGGGAAAATCAAGAAAAATCAGATTTTCAAAGCAGTACTTCAAACGTCAATTCAGTAAAGTGCACTTTACCTTTTCAGTTCTGAGCTACACGTGTTTGATTGCTTGTGCCTCTGAAATATTTTGAGAAATGAAACGTTAGACAACGTTCAGATCCTCTGAGCATTATTAGTTTAGATTTACACAAGTAAAATAATTTAAGAAAATGAATAAATTAACAGATGAAATACTTCAGAGCATTAAACATTTTGCATCTGAGAAGTTTGCCTCTGATAAATATTATTCTGGACAGAAATCCATACCAATATTTTTCAGAATAAACTTGAACCTATCTTCAGCAAGGGGTTTTGTAAAAATATCAGCCCATTGATGATCTGAATCAACAAAAGCTAAGTTTATAATACCCTTCTGAACATAGTCTATGATAAAATGATGTTTGATTTCTATATGTTTTGCCTTAGAGTGTAAAATTGGATTTTTAGACAAACATATAACAGAAGTATTATCACAGAACATAGATACATTACTCTCAAAGATCTGATAGTCCTCTAATTGACTCTTCATCCAGAGCATTTGCGTGCTACATCCAGCAGCAGCAATGTATTCTGCCTCTATTGTAGAAAGTGCAATTGTGGGTTGCTTCTTGCTGTACCATGAGATCAGATGACTTCCAAGGAACTGACAGCTTCCAGAAGTACTTTTACATTCTACTCTGTCTCCAGCATAGTCAACATCACAGAATCCAACTTATGTATATTTATCAGATCTTCTGTAACACAGACCCACGTTAGTAGTACCTTTCAGATACCTTAGAATCCTCTTAACATCAGTTAAATGAGATTCTCTAGGATCTGATTGGAATCTTGCACATAAACATACACTGAACAGAATGTTAGGTCTAGAAGCAGTTAAGTAGAGAAGAGATCCTATCATACCTCTGTAGAGTTTCTAATCTACTTTCTTACTTACCTATTCCTTGCCTAGTGTACTAGTTGAATGCATGGGAGTCTTTGCCATCTTACTATCAGTCATGTTAAATTTCTTCAGAATTTCTTTAACATATTTGGTCTGATGAATGTAAGTGCAATCTGGAGTTTGGTTGACCTGAATTCCAAGAAAGAATTTCAATTCTCCCATCATGCTCATTTTAAATTCTGCCTGCATACATTGAGCAAACTCCTTTCCCATCATAGTATTGGTAGATCCAAATATAATATCATCCACATATATTTGACATATTAGAAGATCTTTCTTAAATGTTTTACAAAAGAGTGTTGTGTCCACTTTGCCTCTGATGAAATTTTTCTCCAGAAGAAAATTGCTCAATCTCTCATACCAAGCTTTGGGAGCTTGTTTTAAACCATACAGAGATTTCTTTAATTTGAAAACATGTTCTGGAAATATTTCACTCTCAAAACCAGGAGGCTAGTGAACATAAACTTCTTCTATAATACCATTTAGAAAGGCACTTTTAACATCCATCTGATATAGAGTGATGTTATATTGTGCAGCAAATGAAATAAGAAGGCGTATAGATTCTAACCTTGCCACTGGAGCATAAGTTTCAGTGTAATCAAAACCTTCTTGTTGACTGTACCCTTGAGCAACAAGCCTTGCCTTATTTCTTTCAACTTCTCCTTTCTCATTAAGCTTATTTCTGAAGACCCACTTAGTTCCAATTATGTTGAATCCTTTTGGTCTTGGAACTAAGTCCTACACATCATTTCTAGTGAACTGATTTAGCTCTTCTTGCATGGCAATAATCCAGTCATTGTCTTGCAGAGCTTCATCCACAGTGGTTGGTTCAATTACTGACACCAATCCAAATAATGATGCTTCAGAGGATCTGAGAAAGGATCTTGTTCTGATATGGTCATCCTTCTTTCCAATGATCACATTCTCTAGATGAGAAGCTTTGATTCTAGAAGATGATCCTCTAACAGTTGATTCTTCAGAAATGTTTAAGTTGTTCATCTGAGAAGTCAAAGGAATTGCATCTGACGTTGCTTCTGGTTCTTTCACTTGAGCTTTGTCTGCTTCTGAGCCTTCAGAGTCTGTGAAAACTACTTCTCTATCTGCAGAATTTTCAAACTGCTTTGGCTTTTTAATGCCAAGCTTATCATCAAATCTAACATGTATAGATTCTTCCACAATCTGTGTTTCAGTATTGTATACTCTGTAGCCTTTGGAGCGTTCAGAATATCCAAGCATGAAACACTTCTGTGCTTTAGAATCAAACTTGCTAAGATTCTCTTTAGTGTTCAACATATAACAAACACATCCAAAAGGATGAAAATAAGCAATTTTGGGCTTTCTGTTCCTCCACAATTCATAGGGAGTCTTTTCCAGAAGAGGTCTTACAGACACTCTGTTCTGAATGTAACACGCTGTGTTGATTGCTTCTGCCCAAAAGTGCTTTGCCAGATTAGTCTCATTGATCATGGTTCTAGCCATTTCTTGTAGAGTTCTATTTTTCCTCTCTAGAACTCCATTCTGTTTTGGAGTTCTAGAACAGGAAAAATCATGAGCAATGCCATTTTCATTAAAATATTTTTCAAAATATTTGTTTTCAAATTCACCACCATGATCACTTCTGACTTTTATAATTTTGAAATCTTTTTCATTCTGGACTTGTTTGCAGAAGTCAAAGAACACAGAATGTGACTCATCCTTGTGTTTTAGGAACTTTAACCATGTCCATCTGCTATAGTCATCAACAATGACTAATCCATACTTCTTGCCTCTGATGGATGCAGTTTCCACTGGTCCAAACAGATCAATATGAAGTAATTCTAATGTTCTGGAAGTAGAAACAACATTTTTTGATTTAAAAGAGGATTTTGAAAACTTCCCTTTTTGACATGCTTCACAAAGAGCATCTTAGGTGAACTTCAGATTAGGAAGTCCTCTGACAAGATTAAGTTTATTAATCTGAGATATACGTCTCATATTAATATGCCCCAATCTTCTGTGCCAGACCCATTGCTCCTCATTAACAAACAAGAGACATTTAACATTCTGAACCTTAAGTTCTGAAAGGTTTATTTTATAAATGTTGTTCTTCCTCTTTCCACTAAATAGGATTGAGCCATCCTTTTGACTAATAGCTTTACAACATTTTTGATTAAAGGTTATGTCATAAGCATTGTCACTTAATTGACTTATGGACAATAGATTATGCTTTAATCCTTCTACAAGTAAAACATTAGTAATAGAGGGAAGTTTACCATTTCCAATAGAGCCAGATCCAATGATCTTGCCCTTCTGATTCCCTCCAAATTTCACATCACCTCCAGATCTAAGCTCCAGACTTTGGAACATAGACCTTTCTCCCGTCATATGTCGCGAGCATCCAGAGTCCAGGTACCATGACTGGCGTCCTGACCTTGCTGCTAAGAACATCTGCAACAGGAATTATTTTACTCTTAGGTACCCAGATCTTCTTGGGTCCTTTTGGGTTAGTTGTTCTGAAGGTTCGTCTAAACTTTTGTTTTTCAACATAAGGTTTATTCTGACTAGCCTTAGATTTAAACACATGAATGTTCTTTTCAGAACGAGTGTGTTCAATATCATTCAAGTGACCAAATTTAAAATTGGAATATAAAGGAGTCTTCTTGATGATAATTTTATCAACAGATTTTGGATAAATCAGAGGAAGATTTATATCCAATTCCTTTTCTGTTATTTCTGCTAACCCCATAGATCATAGAAGCCATTTTGCTTCTGTCTATGCTTTTAGCAAGAAACTTCTGAAAGCTGTAGTCATACTTTTCCAAAATATTTTTGCATTCAGACTCAGTTTCAGAATCAGAGTCTTGTTGAGCTAATTCAAAATCATTTTTCATTTTTAAGTTCTTTTCATTTAGCTCAGCCACTTCTGATTTGAGAATATTATTCTCAGATACAATATTGCTTTGACGCTCCTTGTATTTGAGCTTAATATTATTATAGCTCTTCAGAACCTCTGATAACACTTTGATAAGTTCATCTTTAGTGAGTTTAGCCATTACCTCTTAGCGTTAAAGTCAGATTCAGAACCTGAAATTCCTTCCTCCTGATCTTCTATGTCTGCCATCAATGCTACATTGGCACATTCTTCTTCTGCCTCAGATTCAGATTCAGATGCATCTGAATCATCCCAGGTTGCCATTAGAACCTTCTTCTTCTTATCAAATTTTCTTTTAGGCTTTTCTTTCAGAAGCTTTGGACAATCATTTTTGTAATGCCCAGGTTCTTTACATTCGCAGCAGACAACCTCCTTTTTTCCAGATCTTCTGTGTCCAGAAGATTCCTTTCTTTGGTCAGGCTTCTTGAAGTTTCTAAACTTCTTTCCTTTATGCTTCCAGAGTTTGTTTATTCTTCTGGACAACATGGATAATTCATCTTCATCTTCAGATGAGGATTCTTCAGAGCTTTCCTCTATTACCTGCAACGCTTTAGCAGATTTATTAGATTTTAAGGCAATTGACTTACCTTTCTTTTGAGGCTCATCTTCCTCAAGTTCAATTTCATGGCTCCTTAGTGAGCTGATTAGTTCCTCCAAGGAAATCTGGTTCAGATCTTTAGCCATTTTCAGCGCAGTCACCATAGGTCTCCATCTGGTAGGTAAACTTCTGATGATCTTCTTCACGTGATCAGCAGTAGAGTAACCTTTATCCAGAACCTTTAGTCCAGCTATAAGTATTTGAAATCTGGAGAACATGGCTTTAACAGATTCAGCTTCTTCCATCTTGAAAGCTTCATACTTCTGAATTAGAGCCAGAGCCTTTGTTTCCTTGACTTGAGAGTTTTCCTCATGAGTCATTTTCAAGGACTCAAACATGTCAAATGCAGTTTCTCTATTTGTGATCTTTTCATACTCAGTGTGAGATATTGCATTTAACAATATTGTTCTAGCAATATGGTGATTTCTAAATTCCTTCTTTTGGGCTTCTGTCATAGATTTTCTATCAACTTTCTTGACATTCCCATCAATGGGATGAACATATCCATCTATGACCAAATCCCATAAATCAGCATCATAACCAAGGAAAAAACTTTCAATCCTGTCTTTCAAATAATCAAATTTCTCCCCATCAAACATAGGGGGTTTAGTGCTGATTCTGTCCCTTTCTTCATATTTGTTGTTAGTGTTAGATATTGAAGTATCAGCCATAGTAAAAACCAAATATATATCAAAGTTTTTCTCACAAGATCTTTTCTGTCACTGTGAAGTGGTAGCACACACAAAACCGGAGCTCTGATGCCAACTGAAGGTGAGAAAATACTTAGAAGAGGGGTTGAATAAGTATGAAGATAAAACTTAGAAGTAAAAACTCAAGTATTTTTATCCTGGTTCGTTGAACTCAACTACTCCAGTCCACCCTATCTAGAGTGATTTGCCTTTCTCAAACAAGGACTTAATCCACTATTTAATCAACTGATTACAATAGTAACCACTAAGAACAACAGTTCAAAGTCTTCTCAAGAACTACTGATCCCAACTGGATCTTCTTAAGGAACTATTACAATAAAATGTAAGATTAATACAAGTGTATGAATGCTTCTAACAAGCTTTATCACAACAGTGATTTTTCACTTAATGTTTAAGAACAAAAGAATAAACTCAGCAATAAGAATATTTTATGAGAGCTTGTAAGAGTTTCTTTTTGAGATTCGTTGGTTAATGGATCACTTTGAAGAAGATGATGAAGACTTGCTTTTATATGCACAGTAGTCCACAAAGTCTTGACATTGGAGGCTGTGTACTGAAAAGGCCTGAACTTTTTTGTCTTTACATCACATGACTTTTCTTGGAAGTAGAATGCACAGAGAAATGCTTTTGGTCTGTGTTCTAGTGTCAAGCATGAAAGAGGAAAGAGTCGTTGAGCTAAATCAAAGGATATTACTTTGAATTCTTCTTCAACAAGTATTTCTTTTCAGCAAAGTTGATCATCAGATTTTGCATGATCAGAGTCTTGGATACCCATCAGATTTTGCTGAATCAGAGTAAGGCAGCAAGTGTTCTTTAGCGTGTAGTTCTATCAGAGCAGAGTTTTATGAATCAGATCCTCAGTACGTGCAACGTGTAGTACTCTTAGAGTCTTCTGAAAAACTGTGCTTCTTAAGTCTCATACAAAGTTTTTCAATGCTTTAGAGTCTTTAGATCTTATTAGAGTCTTCTGCTTCAGATTCTTCTGTAGCTTCTGCTTCAGATTCTTCTGTAGCTTCTGCTTCAGATCCTTCAACAGACAGCGCTCATATTCTTCTATAAGATGATTCTGACTCTTCAGAGCCTTCCATAGTTCTATGTTCAGATTAATTTGCTCTTGGATATATTTATACTTTAATTATCTGCAGCAAATATTCATGAAATAATTTTAGAGTATATAATTCTTTAATACAAAATTTCATAAGAGTTATCATCAAAACATAGAGATATTACTAAGACACAATCTGTGTTCTTACACAAAGTTCTAACACAAATTCAACACTTAACACAAGTGGAAATGCATGATTCCAAAGTAACTTACAAACCAAGTAACACAAATATATGACCCAAGATAAATTAAACAACACCTTAAGCATGTCATAATCAAGTAACAAAACTCACAAGATGCATATAAGATCAATAGAGATCATTTCCCAAAGGAAATAGGTCAAACTAGATTGTATGAACACCTTCAAAGATGACTTGACTTGAAAGCTTCACCAAAAATAGAAGGAATGCTCAATAAATCTCAAATAAAATGATCAACAAATCTAGATAAATCACAAACCATCAAGCAAAACCTCATGGATAGAAACAACTTAAGGCATCACCAAATAATTCAAGAATGAATGGTGCTCCACCTTATCGAGCAAGTGTCGAGGGTTCACAAAAGTCCACTCAAAGTCAAATGAAAAATGATTATTGGCCACTCAAAAGCATCCTCAAAGATTCCTCAATCCCTTACCTAAATGAGGTTGAGACCATGGTCATAGGAGATAAAGGATTGAAGTCCAAATAGTCATGATCACATAGGGTACACACCATAAAACACAATTAATTGCAAACTCTAAATAAAATATCAAAATAAAACAAAAACACAAATAAAAATTATGGAAAATTAAATAACATCTAAAAGTGTAAGAAAATATTTTTTATGGAATTTTTGGATAATTGGAACTATTTTTAAAAGAATAAAATGAAAACAGAAATAAAAATGAAATAAACTAAAATAGTAAGCAAAGGGGGTGCAACAACAATATTCAAAATGAACTGAAACAAGTTAAATGCACGTTGGGCCTCAAAAAACTGAGGGTGTGGATATCAACTTGAGCCCAATCCAATACAACTCAGATCACAAAATGAAACGCAACGTTTCATTAATCCAGGTGGATTTCAACGCACGCGTGG
Source organism: Lathyrus sativus (assembly GCA_963859935.3). NCBI lineage: Eukaryota > Viridiplantae > Streptophyta > Magnoliopsida > Fabales > Fabaceae > Lathyrus > Lathyrus sativus. Next base: position 477,784,250 of record OZ012741.1, on the reverse strand, counting down.
CTTTGGTCAAACCAATGGAAAAGGGACAAGCAAGCAGGTCAATAAGTCAAAGAAAGGATGAGTCAGCTTCACCAAAAAATAGACCAGACGCCGGAGCTAGGGCTCCAGTCGTCTTCTCTGGCCAGCTCGCCGGAGACCAGGTTTGAAACCTTCATAAAAATGGTGAATTCTAGTACCAAATGAAAGCTGAGATTAAAAGAAGTTCAAATCCACCCTCCAAATCTTAAAAAGGTTCATAAACAAAGAGGAAACAAGGCACGAAAACTGAACTGCTCAAACTGAAACTTCATCATACAAACAAACCAATGATCCAAACATTGCCTACCATAGGTAGGGCTTCAGATGCAACCCAACATGATCCTATTTGGTGCCTAGAATGAGAGAAAAAGTTGGAAGAAGCTTACCAAACAGAGCAGTTCCGTTGACTCTTCTAATGCACGCAAGCTTTGATCTCTTGCTTCCAATTTGTTCCTCAAACTCTTGTGAAGAAGGAATGAGCAACAATTTGAATTGATTTTCAGTGTTCAAGCATATTCAAATGAGTGAAGCGTTTTGTGAAAATTTGAGCTCTCTCTCTTCTCTCCAATAGCAACCACCAAATATGAGCTTCTAGGGCAAACTTTTGTTTTATATGTGAGGGCTTAGTGATGATCATGTAGGCCCATGTTGGCTGCATTGTGCAATTTTAAACTTTGCTTTCCAACTTTCCACTTCATTCCATGCACGATTTAGGTACCACACACCTCTATTTTGGCCAGCAACAATGCAAACGAAATGTGTCGAGGTCAATGGAATTGATTTTGGTCATTTACAATGCCTTGCAACCTAGTTTTGATTCATGACTTTTTAAGTAAGAAAACTTGAAAAAGTGGTACATAATGACTCTTCATGTTGGCACAAATGTGGTAAAGCTCTTTTTGGTCATGTAATGGTGTGGAAAAATTCAAATATGAAGCCAAAAGTGACTTGTAATGTAAGATGTCTAAGTCATGACTAAAAGTCAAATTTTCACCTTGAAAATGGTCCACATGATCACATAATCCATCAATCCTCATGATTTTTGAGTTCATTATGGAGTTAAGACAATTATGCATAAGTTTCATGTTGGTTGAAAATGGATTAGAGGCCTTGAAGTGCATGAAATTGGTCATTAGAAAGAATGACCTATAATGGACTTTCCAAAAATACCCCTGCCTTGTAGAGATCATAACTTGAGATTCACTCATGAGAATGATTACTTCTAGGAATTTTTGGAAAGCTAAGATCATAAGGAATAACTTTCATGTTTTCTTGAAAGTAAGGAAAAACTTGATTCTATGCCAAAAATGTCTTGGAAGTGAGTTGACTTTAAGTTGACCAAAATTCTCTTCATTTGAGGACTCCAACTTGTTGACATCATAACTTGAGATGTAGAAACTCAATGAATAAGTTCTTGTACTCCAAAGAAAGCTTGAAAGATGATGAACAAGTCCCTTGTTGTTAGTTCCATGATTCTATGATTGGCTAAATTTTGGTAAAACATGATTCTGCACTAATGTTAAGCAAGATGTCATAACTTCCACATCTACTGATATGATAGTACTGCAGTCATGTATTTTAATCTGGGCGATCTTGTAGAGAAATTTAGGACTTTCACCCTGACATCTTAGAGAAATTTCTAGCTGAATCTGGGTGATCTAGTACAGATTTATGTCGATCATGTGACTACCTCTCCTATAAGGTTTGGTTCTGATGTGGAGTTGCATGTGTTTCCATGTGCTTGGGTTCTCTCTTTTAGGGGGAGTGCTGATTATGCATGATAGGGGGATCTGTGTACCTGTCTGATGTGTAGCTGCATTACTTGTTTGAACATTATGGCTCTGAGGAAGCTACATGAGAGTTTACTTCTCTCTATGATGTTATGGTGTTTGTGATAATCTGTTAAGCTGTTGTTGTTGTTCCCTTCTGAGATCTTCATGTGGATTTCTATGGAAATGAAAAGTCATGTGGTTGGTGTCTTAAAAACCAAGGATGTATTCTCAAGGAGCTATGGTATCTAGATCTGTACGAATCAGGATGGAGTTTACTGTGGTTGAGTGTGTTCAGCAAGGGGGTTTTAAGTCCTTGTCCTTGGATTGTTGCTATAGTGGTGCAGTCTTCATATTGGTTGGGATCAAGCAGTTTGTGTATCTCTTGGGAGATTTTGAGATGAGTGGATGTTTGGACACCATGTGCAGTTTTTACAACTGAGTCTTATTTTGAAGCACATGTGGATTCAGTTTTTGGATTTGGCTCTGTTTGATGAGTTATGAGTTTATGTATGTACATTTACTTAATTTTTTGTCAATTTTTTACTAAACCAAGGGGGAGTAAAGTGCTATTATCTACTGCTACTGCTAAGCAAAGTGCAGATTTTGTAGTTGCTTGTTGAATGCAACTATTAAGGGGGAGCACGATAGTGTGTGAGGCTGGATGTTTTTTTTTGAGAAAACTACTGTTGCTGCCGTGATAAGTTTAATTAGGATGTCATTACCAATGTTATGACATCACTGTCTGGTACAGCAGGAGCTGATGACAGTACTGCTTTCATGTGTTTTAATCAGGATGTCATTACCAATGTCATGACATCGCTGTCTGGTACAACAGGAGCTGATGACAATACTGCTATCATGTGTTTTAATCAGGATGTCATTACAATGTCATGACATCGCTGTCTGGTACAGCAGGAGTTGCTATTTTATATCACTTGACAGAAGTGTTTTGGTTTGATGAGAACCTGTTGGATATACCTCATCAGTATGTGCAGGCCAAAGAGATTTATTAAGAACAAAGTGCAGATTTAATTGGTGTTCATAAAAAGGATCTTTGAGACTTTTTAAGAAACTATAAAACATTTGTTTCTACTGTTATGAAGAAGATTCTACAGAAGTGCTCTGCAAGGTAAGTTTAGTTAGCTAGCACAAAGTGAATTGGATGTCATACTGAATGTCATGACATCAGGTAGCTGACAGCAAGGACGCATGTTGGTTTTCTGTTATAATGCATGAGTAAGCTCAGGCTAGATTTCAAGAGACCTGTTAGGGTTCCCTAAGTATCTCAGGCGAGATTCTATGCAGTGCTGAGTATAACATGAAATGTCTATGACCTATTTGAAAGCGCCTTGAATTATGGAAAGTGGTTTAACTTGGTTAAACCTAATTTATGACCAGCCCAAGCCCATTCTGCATTACTATTTAAGGAGGCGCATAAGCAAGGGAAATTAAGCACTCGCAACAAGAAACACTTGAGTGTAAAATAAGGGTTTAGGGTTTTGAGAGTCTTTTATGTGTGATCTTGTAAGTCACCCTTTGTATCTTTAGATACATCGTGATAGACATGTTTAGGCTGTTATTTGCTATTTGTGAGTGAAGAATTCTGACTGTATCAGTTGTTCTTGACATGTGTTTTTGTATCTTAGGAATACTTGTGAACCAAGCAATTATTTGTTGTATGATTGCACTGGTCTAGTGTTTTTGAGCTGTTTGTTAATTGTTCACTCAAAGCTTTTAAGCAAGAGTGTTGTGTCACTTGATTGAAGCTGTTAAGGAAAATCAAGTATTGTGACTTTGAAGAGTGTCTTCAAAAGTCTTTCCTTTTGTATTGAATTATTTATCACTGCTGCAATTGTGGGGAGTGAGAGGTGTCTCTTCTCTAGTGGGTTCTAGGCAGAAATTGCATTGGGTAGAGATTAAGTGAGGAGTTGTATATTGGAAGTTTAGCTCTGAATTAATTTTGCTAATAGTGGATTTCCTTCCTAGCTTGGTAGCCCCTAGATGTAGGTGATATTGCACTGAACTGGGTTAACAATTAATTGTGGTATTTATCTTTCAGCATTTACAATTCTGCACAACTTAAATGGTTAGATAAATAGTTTTGTCAGTCTGCTGATGTTACAACCGATGTCATGACATTGTTAATTCTTAAAGGAATTTAAAATGGTCATGTTCTGTCCTTGTTCTATTTTAGCAGAGATCCATGTTCTTAGGACATCTGAGATCTGCATACTAGAATTTCACTTGTTTTCATGAAAATGATATTGAGCTTGTATCATAGGGGAAATTGTCCTTGAAGTTAGGCACTAAAGAAGGGGATTTTACACTGCAATCCTTTGAAATCCTAATTTAGTAACTTCTTGAACTCTTGACTCTTCTTGATTTAATCTTAACATGACTCCTAGATGCTTTAAGATAACTTCTCATGGCTTGTGTGACTTGAAAACAAGTTTGGAACCCTCTCAAGTCCACAGTTGGCTTTGGGTGACCAGATGAAACCCTAGCTCCACATACTTTGATTGAGGCTCTTGCACATGAATTGAATGAGTACACAAGCTCCACAAAGTCCCCTTAAGGTACACAATGAGCTTCAAAACCATGTCTTGTCCAAATAAACGACCTCATGAACCCCCTGATGGTCCTCAAGATAGGAGTTGACATCCACATCAATCTCTCCTCTCAAAGAGCTTTGAAACTTTCCCATGATGATGATGAGCCCTTGATGGCTTGCCCAAATACCCTTTCCTGAACATGAATGAGAAAACCCTCCTCTTGAATGGCACAACAAACATCTTGATCCCCTGTTAAGGATAATTTTATGCAAATGCAAATGCTAAGATGAAATAAAACATAAGCCATGTACAAGAAATGGTTGGTCAAATTTTAGGGTACAACAAATACAATATTTTAATGACCACTCGTTGTTCATTGGATTTACAGGTGCAACCAAATATGAAAAACTACATGGGTAAAAAGGTATGAAACCATATACCTTATGATCTTGGAATTCCAATTCTCTCAAATTTTCTTATAAAATTATTAAAACGATTCGGATACGTATGCAAGTCATGGGGAATTCTATTTGAAAAATATAATTTCTTGAGTATCTTCTCAAACAATTTAATATCTAATCATCATTATTATTACGATGATACATCTCTTCTCTTACAACAGACAATAACTAAATATGATAGATTGTTTATCACTCATTGTATTCTCTTTATGGTGATAGTTTTATAAATATAGTCAAATTATAATGGCCAAATCCCTTCCACTTAGAGAAACCACATTTTCATATTTTAGATTCTGGTAGTATTAATGGAACTTTTTGCATGTACCAAAATGTAAATGGAGTTTGTAGAATTGTAATTTGGAATCCAAATATCAACGAATTAATAGTCATCCCTCGTAGTCCTATTGAATTTGTACCACCCCCTTCTGACACATATTTAGTTATACTTCACGGATTTGGTTATGACCATATTCAAGATGACTATAAAATAATTCGAGTTATAATTGTTGACAACCCATATAAAGATATATATGGAGGACAATATTGGGGGATATATAGTTTAAAAAGAAATTCTTGGAAAACACTGCATACGGACATGCCTCTTTGTGGTATTGATACTACTGGAGAACGAATATACATATTTGGAATGTGTCATTGGATACATAGATCATCTTATATAAATAAAGATGATCCCTATTTTGTTTCATTTAACTTGAATGATGAGATATTCAACACAACACTCATACCCTTATTCATGGATGCTAATCTTAATCATGAATATTTTAGCACACAGTTGGTGATTTTAATGGATCAATTACCATGATTTCATGGTATGATGGTACTACTACTTTTTATATATCAATACTAGGTGAACTTGGTGTTAAAGAATCATAGATAAATCTTTTTATTGTTGGACCATTGTCTTGCGTTATACTAATCAAGTAGT
>OZ012741.1:477574699-477778001 GCA_963859935.3 Lathyrus sativus | reverse complement strand
AGGCACCAACATATTTCTGACGCCAGCATTGCCGTTGACCGGCCCTATGTTGACATTAGCTCCCAGACTACCGTTGCCGACGCCCGTCGCATTGAGTCCGATATTAGTCATCATATTGCCATTAGCACTGTCGTTGCCCCCGGCAACAGGAACAACATTCTGCGGAGCATCAACTAGAGGAGGAGTAGGCACAGCCCCGCCATGAAGTATGACGTTACTATCAACCCTGGAGATCAAAGGTTGAACCAAAGTACGAAGCTGGTCCTGACCATTAGCGACTACCTGCATCAGCTCCATAAAACGATCCATCCGTTCACGGAGCTCTTGAACATCTGACTGCATCTGATCCATGATCCTTGTCTGATTAGCCCGAGTTGAGTAACAGTGAATGAGTCTTTGATCAATCCTGGAGACCGGAAGCAGCTCGGAACCTGTGAACCTGAAAAACCTGTCAACATTAAAGATTAGGAAAAGCAACAAAATGTACGCCATGCAAATGCTTCATGCAGATGCATGCGTGTGTCTGTGTGCTTGGGAGATTTCCCCCGATCCTAGCGCCTTGGTGCTAGTGCTGACAATAATAATAATAAGAAGAAATCCGAGCCCAATCATGGAAACATCAATCTCGCATACACATGGGAAGCCTATAGCATCAGCGACAGTCAACTTCGACACATCAGGGGCCGGAGCTCGTACGCAACAATCTTCCTGAGAGAGGCTATAATAATACAATAGGAGGCGAGAGATCCTGGATCGGGGAAACGGTACCTGCGACACAGACACACGTTAATGGAATGCAAATGAACATGCAAACTAATGCAAAATGCAGGCATGCAATAACATATCCAGGTAACTGCTGTGGAGATTCGGTATCAACAGTCACTGATGAGAAGAAAAACCCGGTGTAAGACCACTGATCTGATCTGCTAAGAACGACCTTCTGATAGGACCATACACATAAGATCAAAATTTTGCTCTGTCGAGAACAAATGTCTGATAACAAGGACCCCAGAGGTATGATCAAGAAATATCTGCTGATGAAGTCTTCAGACCCCAAATCAAAAATCTGCCCTATCGAGAACAAACATACAACTGCTGATGAGACCTTCAGGCCCCACTCAAAATCTGCCCTATCAAGAACAAACAACATCTGCTGATGAGATCTTCAGACCCCACTCAAAATCTGCCCTATCAAGAACAAACAACATCTGCTGATGAGATCTTCAGACCCCACAATCTGCTCCATCCAGAACAAACCACTGATGACGATACTCTGATCCAAACCTGCTCTATCAAGAACAAACATACACCTGATGACAAGATCCTCTGATCAAAACCTGCTCTAACAAATCTGATGATAAGATCCTCCGATCAAAACCTGCTCTATCAAGAACAGACAAATCTGCAACTGAGAAACCTGGTACTAACATAACTGATCCACTGTCAAGAAAACCAGGTGGTCTGGAGGTCAAAGTTTCCTGCAATAATCCCAATCCCACTCACAGGTATGGACCTAATCCACGGACAAAGGTACGACATCCTATGCGGTCATCAGCGTCACAGACTTTCATGAGTGACGATACGATTCCCAGAAGGAGTGGCATCATCAAGTCATGAGAGGCCTCACTTAGCTGACTTCCAAATGATCGGTCCCCAGAGTCGACAATCCTCACGTTTGGACTCCCCTCAGATCCTCAGGACCGGAAAGGAGCACCTCTGCAAGAACCTCGTCTGAGCGCAGATTTCGTAGGGAACTGTGCCTGCTCAGCAGACAGGTCCGTCTACTACTCTCCGCAACTATGTCTAGGTGTATACTCAAGCCCAGGTCCGGCTTCTCACTCATAGTAACTTCCCTCTCCCACAGCAGCACAGATAATCATATCAAACTGGAAATAAAATGCGGGAAATAAAGTGCGAGAAGTAAAAATGCGATAAATAAACGCAACCCAACAAGCAAACATACAAGCGCTAGGATTGACTCTCATAGGGAACCGGAGAACCAGAGATTCTGGGTTCGATCCCCAGCAGAGTCGCCAGGTGTCGCTTACGCGAAAATAAGGTGTCGGCACAACAGAAGAGTCGCCACCTTTCGTTATTTATCCCTCAGAGCGGGAAAGGAAACGATCGGAAAAACCTGACGAAAAAGGGTAAGACAAGGTCATCGCAACCATTGTCTGGGTTCGGGAGTCGGTTACGCAAGGGGAAGGTATTAGCACCCCTCATGTCCGTCGTACTCGACGGGATCCACGCTTGTTTGTTCACTTGGACGGGTTGGTTTTATCTATCTACCTATCAAGGCTGGCTGAAAAAGAAAAGAAAAAATGACTCGGCAAAGCGTCGCACTTTATGCCTACGTATTCTCATCAGAGAATGAGAAATCAGAGTCAACGTAGTTCGGCCTACGAAGGATTATGGGGGAAGGTAGCTCGCCAATACATCAGTATTGTGCCTACGTACTCTCAACAGACATGAGAGATCAGAGCTCACGTAGTTCGGGAAACTACGGTTTATTTCCTGTTTACGAAAGAAGTGTTTTTTATTGTGTTTGCGATTTCAACCGCACTAGAGACTATGACCTGAGAGTGAATGCGTCACATGTCACCCAAAGGGTACCATACTAAACATCCAGACTGTGGAAAAGGAACTCTCCCACAATCCTTTCTCAGATAGCTTAAGGCTCGTAACGTAGAAAGAAATCATTCATGATTACTGTATCTTAAACTGTTTTGAGATGAGAAGAGAACAGGCTCAACTAGGAGGGAGACTATCAAGTCCTACTGTTATCATGCCATGGATTCATCCTATGGTTGAGGTTTGAACAGGGAACTCCTAGAAGTTGTCATGCATAGGTTTCAACCTAAAAGTCTATCATCAAATCCTTATCAAAGGAAATGAGAGTCCTAAGGGATCATGTCAATGATACACCAAAACAGATAAAGCATCAGCTTAACAGTAAAATGCATGCAATGCAAGTGAGGAGGAAATGTGTGTGGGGCTTCAGCCTCCACAAGCTCGTCTCGACCTCAAGCCAGTCATGAAATAATAGTAATCATACTGAAAAATAAACAACATGCCATCAAGCAATATACAGATAAAAGAAATGAAGTGCCATCAGGCAAACAAACCACATGCTTGAGAAAGAAATCATCTACATCTAAGTTCTCCCTAATCCTAACCCTAAAAACAAAACCCTAATCATATCTAAGCAAAGCTCTAAAGCAAAACCCTAATCAAAAGAAATCAATCCCAGTCTTCAAGCTTCAAAACAAGCTTAACAAAGAAAGGGAGCTAAGTAGGCAGACTCATAGTGCCTTCCTCAGGAAAGCACTAGGAGGCTTATACTCAGGAATCATATCCTATGTGGCTCAACAACTGTGATCAGTTTACATTCCTCCTCAGGAGAAACTAAACTCACATGAAGGCTCCAACATCATTGGATACTTAAGAAGTCCTAGATGAACTAGAGGAACTAAGTGAACAAACCCATAGGACCTTCCTCAGGAAAGTACTAGGGGGCTTCCACTTAGGAATCGTATCCCATGTGGCTCAACAACTGTGATCAGTTTACATTCCTCCTCAGGAGAAACTAAACTCACATGAAGCTCCAACATCATTGGATACTTAAGAAATCCTAGATGGACTAGAGGAACTAAGTGAACAGACCATAGGACCTTCCTCAGGAAAGTACTAGGGGGCTTCCACTTAGGAATCGTATCCCATGTGGCTCAACAACTGTGATCAGTTTACATTCCTCCTCAGGATAAACTAAACTCACATGAAGGCTCCAACATCATTGGATACTTAAGAAATAGGTGAGAAGAAAGAATGAAAGATATCCATAGTGCCTTCCTCAGGAAAGTACCATGAATTTCCCTCAAACTTCAGGATCTCAAACCTCACAAACAGAGAACAAGCTCCAACCTCTCAACCTCTGGGTCTATGGGTCTTGATCTTCAATATTCTCATTCATCATGCTCCTTCAACAAGGTCTTCAAGACAAACCAAACCCCACAATTATTCCCCAAAGATAAACCCCAGAGACAGACAAATATCACACAGACAGTCAATACAATCAGTCAACTTCAGAAAATATCTAAAAATATAAAGGCCAAGGGGAAAATTCTAAAAATCATTTACAAGGGTCTATAACACCTACCCATAACATCCCTATATGCCAATACCCAAAAATCAAGCTAAAACTCCTAAAAGAAATGATTTACTTCACCTATGCATTCTTAAAACCCTAATTATAGTACCCTAATGCTAACCTAATTAAACTAATCAAATTTTAATCTAAAAATCATGAATTAAATCCTATGGGAACTAGGGCTCAATATCTAATCACACCAAAAAGAATGAATCAAAAAGATTAAGGGAAGGTCCTAAACTAAATTCTACAAAATTGAGCATCAAACTAAACCTATAAAAAGCTATTTAAAAGAATAATATTCTAAAAATACTAAACTAAAAATAAAATGGAATATTTATTTTTATTAATTTTCTACACAAAATTATGAGTCTATAGAAAAAACAAGAATTGAAAAATATCTATTTTTGGATTTTATATGATTTATTTACAAACAAGAAAATATAAAAGAAAAACAAAATAAAAGAAATGAATAAAATTGGGGGGGGGGGGGGGGGTCAAAATCAAAGGCACCTAGTTATACTTCTAAATGGGCCAGAGGATGGGGGGTGTCGTTAGCGAAGGCGCGCAGGCCCAGGTGCCATCAGAAAATTAAAATGAAAATTAAAAGAAAAAGATCAGAGACTCGGTGCAATTAGCAGGGAATTTTAGTTTAAAAATGGATTGGGCTCCGCGTGGGGGTGCGAGTATCAAAGTCTGCTGAGGCCCAAGATTTCTCATTTAACTAAACGCAGCGTTTCAGCGCTGGCAATTCCCTCCGTTTTCATTTCAAATCGTGTGGCCCTTGGATTAGATTAAGAAGTCAAATAAAAAGGGTGATCTAACGGCCCTCGTATCGTCTTCTCCAACTCAACCTAGGGTTTCAGCAAAAACAGAATTCATGCACGACTTTTCTTCACGCTCGTGCTCTCTCATATGGCCATGAAAAGCCACGATCCAAAGACCAAAGTTGCTCCATTTCGCTCCAAGAATACGATGGTACGCATAGTTTCTCTAAAACCTCGTGTATCTTCCAAACAGAATGCATGAAGGTTAGGGTTTCACCATATTTCTCTGACATCAACCTTGATAAAACTCAATTCTAATGGTGTGATCTTGTTCATGGCCTTGCCCTAATCAATCTAAACCATAACATATCCATTAATACTCACTAAACAGCCTATTCTTGAAACTCAAAGAATCATCACCCTGCCATGAAACCTCATGAAACCTTCTCTAATTCTCAGAAAACCATCATCTAACCTATCTTAACCAGTATAACCATAGAACTATGATGGAATGTGCATAAATAAAGAGGTATGGAGAAGAATCCAAACCTGCCAAGTATCAATGGTAGAGGCGTGTAGAGCTTGATTCAGAGCTTGTCTTTCTTCTAACTACTCCTCCAATGGAGTACTCCTTTCTGTTTGCAATAGCTTTGATGGAAGAAACCTCTAAAGATGAATTAGTGACCTTGCTTGCTTTTGAAGAAACCTTGAATATCACTTTCTCCTTCACTCTTCATCACTGATTTCACCAACCTTTTTCTTCATTGTGATCCACTCAATATATAACAATCAATGGAAGAATCTAGAACCTCCTAGAAAGAGCTAGAATGTTATGGAAATTCTCATGTAGTGACATGTTGTATATCTCATATCTCATGCCTTAAGCCTTTAATTGTGTGTCAAAATATCCTTACATGAGATATTGAGATGGAATGTGCAAAGAACAAGCTCAGCCTTGCCTTATGTGAAGTTTTCCAAAGGTTCCTTATTATGCAAGTAACATGATTACAAAGCATCCCCCATTTCTAGACCTCAAATCAAAAATGTGTTTAAACCATTGTTTCTAAAATGTTGTTTGGATTCAAAATGACATATTACATGACCTATTTTGGATTTGTAGATCTCTCAAACCATTTTCCAACTTGGATCCATTTAAGTTATGTATCATTTTTAGGTCATTTTCACCCATTCTTGTCAATCCTTGCTACAAGCTTTTCCAACAACTCATGACCACTTTTCTAGGCTTAAAATTCCATTTTGAACAACTTTGATGTTTTGAGTTTTTTCATTTGAGGCTTGGAAATAGGAGATATGGCCTTTGCTTAAAATGACCTATAACTTCCAAATGACCAAAATACCCTTGTCTTGTACAAACCATAAGTTGAGTTCTACAAATCCATCAAGGACTTCTAGTACTATATAGAAAGATAAGAAGATGCTCTTCAACATTCATGTTGACCAAGAGATCATAGGAATCATCCTACTAGGGAAAAAGTTGTCTGCAAGTTGGGTGACTTTCAAGGACCCAGATTCACATACCTCAGATGACGTGTAATTGTCAAAACCATAACTTGAGCTCTGCAAATCCTATCAAGGACTTCTACCACTCAAATTAAAGCTAAGAACAATCTCTACAACATTCATGTTGTGGGGAAGATGAGATATCAATCACATCTTGAGCTAAAACTGCCTGGAAGATGGGGATCAAATTAGGGTTTTTTCACTGACAATCCTTAGAAACCCTAACTTAAAACTTCTCAAACTCCTCAATCATGATGAGTTGGTCTAGGAATCATCTTTATAACATCTCCATACATCATTCCATGATCTCATGGCCCTTGGATTAGGTCTCAGCCTTCTCCAAATCTTCAGTTATCCTAGGGTTGACCCAGTCAAACCCTAATTCTACCATTCATGGTTGAATCTTCTGAATTCTTGCACAATGACCTCTCTAGGCTTCATGATGGCTTTCAAGACATCTCATAAACTCTCTAAAAGCTTCAAGTTCATTCTCAAAGTCTCAGAATCATCTGGGGAGCTCCCACAACTCTCAAGCTATGAAGCACACAACCCTGGTTTCAACCAATTTCTCTGAGGATCTCTTGAACTTTCTGATGAAGGTATCAACCTGCAAACACTTGATGGGTAAATAATGTTGGTCAAATTTTGGGGTGCAACACTTAGGCAAGTGCGAAATAAACCACTAGTACAATAAGGGCACACAACATGTAATCATCCCTCCACCACGGATGTTTTGGAGATGTATAGAATGATAAGTATTACCTAATAAAGTCGGCACAGGATTCTTTTGCATGAAGATTTTAATGGCATTAAGGTCAACGAATCCTTCAAAACTAGGGAACATCAGTACTCCATAGATAAGCAAAGCAAGGATCGCCTCAAAGGTAGGCATACTCAAATGATCAGTGTAATATTGGGCTTTCTCGATTAGGAACTTTGTAGGTAACCCAAAGATTTCACCCTTATGAGTCATGTTCTCCTTAATGTTACATACCTTCAAACATGTGGCCTTGGCAATATCCTGCTCTTTAGGGTCCTTCTCCAATAAAGGGAAAGGAGTCTTATCCAAATAGACAGCCCTATAAGCTGAGAATATTCTTCCAAAGTAGGTAATAATTGATAGTTGGGAAATGTGAAGCAATAATAGTCGGGATCATAGAACTGTAGCAAAACCGAAAGGAGTCCTCCGTTCACTTGAAGTTCCAACAAAGATAACAATCTTCCATACTGGTTTCGGAATCCTTCTTGATCTTGGACTAAAGCTTCAAGCTTCCTTAGGTCATCTAGCTTAAGACTTTTAAAAGTATATTTCAAAGTTTTTCTTCTATTATAATCCATAATATCCTGCAATATCCATAAATAAAGTTTGAATTCCATGAAATGTGATGCAATGTGATGCTTTATGGATGCAATACACATATACAAAGCCTTAGGTTAAAGGTATGTGCAAGGAGTTAGGGTCTACTCATCCCCATAGGGTATGCACTAAAGTTAGTTGTATCTGCAGAACAAGGTTCTAAATAAGTGCCCAAAGTCATCAGTCCATCCTTCAGATATTACCAACTTTCCGACTGACTCGTGGGTCAATAATATTCTCAAGAGAATCTCTTTTGAGTGTAGCATTACGTAGCAACTATTTAGGGACTACTCCCACATAGTTCTCGCACTACGTCCTAGATAAGGCCAAAGTGATGTTAAGGTACTACGGTCCCCAATATCATGGACTCCTAGGCCAAAAATAGTAAGGGTTTTCACAACTATACTCGTTCAACCGAACCATTTTGCAGGAGAGTCTCAATTGAGTGGTGATTCTCGAGTCAGCTTGGTCGGGACTCACTCCCTATAAGCCTCGTCGAATATATCACATTCCTATAATATTGTCACTCAAGTCCAGGTGTAGGACTTATCTCACAACAACGTGTATCCCAAGCAAGGTACAATTAATATATCCATACAAGCAAGCAAATAAAATAATGGCATACAATAAATATAATAGGGGTAACCTTAAAAATTAGGAGCCATCCCCAGTGATGTCGCCATTTTCTGTTGTGGTGGAAATAGGATACCAAACTATTAATTAGCTTGGATCACATTTTTAATTCACAACGATCTTTGATTTATCCGAAGGAAAAGATCAAAAGAAGAAAACCTATTTTTTCATCGTAAACACAATGCGGGGAGAGACCTAGGTAAGGGGTTGGTTAAGCTTAGGGAAGGTACTAGCACCCTAAACTTCTGTAGTACTCTACAGGAACCTTTTGTTTAATGTTTTCCTTTTTTACTTTATTATCTGCTTGAGGTATATACTGAGCTAAGGGATAGAGTGACCTACAAGAACTAAGGGTTAGTCCTAAGTTTACACGCCAAGACTCGCATCTTGTGCCTATGTATCCGAGGTAGGGGATGGAATCAGAGTAATCATAGTTCCCCTTGAAAGGGAGGTTAGAAACTTCTTGACTGTGGTCAAGGTTTCAAGGGGAGTAAACGTTTCTTAAGGACACGCTTACGTGGAGTCTGAGACTCTATTTCTTTGTTGAACTTGTTAATTGAAAATTAGGGTTGAAATTAGGGAGTCCACGACGAGAGACCCTAAATAGAGTATGGTGACTCTTTGACCTAAAGCTAGGGTAAAGGGTATTTTTCATCCACGGTGGGACACCTAGGCTATTAGGGTTTTGAAACGGTCAAGGGTTAGGACTATTGACTCGGCGGTCAAACGGTTTAGACCTAATCCTTCGGAGGGCTAACGAAAAACATTATGTAGATGATGAATTATTACATGGCAGGCATTAAAGTATGAGAAAACATAAAACGGTACGGAATTGAACAAAAAATTGCGACGATAGCCTCGTATAAATTACAACTGAAATTCAAAGGACAATAACAATAACTGTGACGATGGCCTCGCACAAATTACATACAAATAATGAAGTATGAAAAATAGAAGATTAATACTGTACAAATGGAAAAATAACGCATGGAACGGTCATAAGAATATAGACGAAATTAGCGGGCAACGGGTCCAAAACGAATGTTAATTCTACAAGAAAAGTTAACAGTTAATTATTTACAAAATAAACTAACAACTAACCCAAAATATTAATTTAATTTCTAAAGATGACTCCCTTAATTAAGAGATTAGACTTCAAAATAAGTTTTTTAATTAAGTTTTAATGAAAAAAAAAAGTTTTGAACAATAGTGTTCAATTAAGTCTTAAAAAAAACCTTAAATTAAGCTTTAAGAAAAAAAAATTTTTGAAATTAATTTCTTTAAAAATAGTTTAACTGTAAATTTTAAATTAAGTCTAAAAGAAAAATGTTTTAAAAGTGATTTTGTTAAGTTTTAAAATTAAGCTTAAAAGAAATTGGTTTTATCATGAGTCTTTAAAAAAGGGTTTCGAATTAAACTTACAGTTCTTAAAAAATGGTTTATTCTTTAATTACAAGAGTGTTTTAAATTTTGGGATAATAAAAAACAAATAACACCAACCACCATTAAAACATAACCTAAATCTTCTAAATGAAAATAAAAATATAAAAGAGGGAGGGGTCGTGAGGTCTTTGTTGGCTTCTAGGGTTTCTTGTGAAATCCCTTTGTCTTCTTCTCCTTCTTGAGCCGTCGTCGGCCGTCCTCCATCAAGGGGTGTTCTTCATAGCTTTTTATGCCTTTCACTTCTGTTGGCATGTCGCGTATTCGCCTCCCTTTTCGTTTACCTGAAAAACACAGTAAAAAACAAACAATGAGAGCTTACCCCTTTTTGATCGCCGATAGAGCTTGGCCGGCGTTGAAACTTCAACGTTTCCGCCGCCGCCTCCAAGTTTGATCGAGGATGAGGATGTTTCTGTTGACGCTTTCCCGACCGGTGATGGTGACTGAGGTCGTGGAGGTAGCTTTCCGTTAGCTTCGCTGGTGCATGTACCTTTAAGGATGTCGCTAACGATTTCGATACGACACACGGTTGGGTCTTCCTTTTTAAATGATCATGGAACCTTTTATGGTTTTCTCTTTTATATGATAATGATGAGACTTTCACAGTTTCTGAAACTGAGTTCGTCGGCTCTTTTGCCGTTATTCTCTAGGTTTTTATTATTTTATTGTTATGATGAAAAACCTCTCTCTAATCTGGATCTACGAATGTCCTTATATATTTTCGTTTGTGGGCTTTTAATTTCCTTCTAACTTCTCTGTTGAACTTGTTTTTAGGAGATTCATCAGGAAGTTGTTTATGATTTATTTGACCGAGCTTGTGGGGATTTGTGATTTGAACTTGCTTGTTTGACGAAGTATTTTCCGGAAATCTGTTGCTGGGCTTGTGAATCGTTGGAGATTCTCACGAGATGGTTATTACGTCTGACCGACTTATTTGATGCTGTTGTGAAATTGTTGTTGGGATATTGAAAAAGTGGTTCTTGATTTTGTTAGATAGCTGCATGCGAATTCTTGGGAGAAATGGGTTGACTTGTTTGATCCAATTTGCTTCAGAATTTTTGGCAAATTATGTTTACGGTCTATTTGGTCAAAATGACTTTTTACAAGAAAAGTGCTTTTTTTTCAAAAGCACTCTCTCAAAAATCACTTTTTCGTGCACAAATTCTCTCTCTCTCTCTCTCTCTCTCTCTCTCTCTCTCTCTCTCTCTCTCTCTCTCTCTCTCTCTCTCTCTCTCTCTCCTCTCTCTCTCTCTCTCTCTCTCTCTCTCTCTCTCTCTCTCTCTCTCTCTCTCTCTCTCTCTCTGCTGCCTGGAATCTGAACAAATGCTGCCGATTTAGCCGATGACCGAGAATCGAGTCGGGAGCCGGCAACAACTTCGTCATTGCCCTCCCGACGCACCCGATGATGACAATGCTCTGAGGGTGTCGGGACGAAAAAACTAACTGATTAAATTTGCTCGTTTTGACTATTTTGCAAGTTCGACGCATTAATCAGAAAAGCCGAAGAATCGGGAGAAGAAATCGGAATAGGAAATTATGAAAAATGTAATTATTTTATTGTAATTTTATGTATTTATTATTTTATTTTTTTGTAAAGAATTATCATTATTAATGAAAATCCTTTGTTTTAAAATATTGTAAAACTTAAAAACATTATTATTATTTTTTTTACTTTTTAGACATGCAAATAATGAAACCCAAATTTAAAAGGTATGGTTTTGTTAAAAATAAATACAAAATGAAAACAAGTGTTAAAAAGGGAATAAAATTAACTTAAATTAAAAATGAGAACAATATTTTAAAAGTGAAAATAAAGTTATTTAATAATGACATGAAAATAAAATTAAAAATGAAATAGAGACGAAATTGATTTTCTTTTCTCTTTTTTTTTAAACATGAAATAATAATTGACTTAAAAATGAAATTGATTAAAAAAATGAGACATGATTGATTTAAATGAAATGAATTTAAAAAATGAATTATGGTTGATTTAACAATGAAATGAAACTAATTTAAAATATGAAATAAAAATAAAAATAAAATATTGAAATGAAATTATTTTTGTTCTTTTGATTTTTAAAATGAAATGAAAAACACCACTAAAATTCTATTTTTTTTAATAATTCCCAATTCATCCAATTTGTCCGACTAATCCCGTCTCTGATATAACTCCCGATTAAACCTTCCGGCGATTCAAATGAGCACCTTATCCGAATAAATCCACACTATGTGATTAAACTCAAATGATCATATTCTCCTGATAACTTCAACTCACTAACTTGAATCGATTTAATTTGAACAACTCAAAACCTCCACAATCAAACCATTCCAACTACACCTCGGCCCGGACTCACATCAACAATGTCCAATGGCTCAAATTTCCTGACTACAGCTCAAAATTCGTAAATTGACGGCCGACTGCACACAAATGACCATTTTACCTTTCACCGCTTGAATTGCGTACACGGAGATTTTCCCTGCAAGATCAAACCAACTACACAAACCTGTTAGTGACTGGTTAAATGCAATGCAAAAATGCAATGGAATGCGAGATGATTCGACTAAATCTCATGGTAAAATTTGAGGTATTACAATACTCTTTTTCAGAAAATGATTTTGAAATAAAAAATCTCGAAGGATAAAAAGGTTTGAATTTTGTTTATGAGTTTGAATGAAGTTAATTGAATTTATTTGAGATTCACGTTGCACTAAAGACTAAGATATAGGAGCAAACGAGTCACATATCGCCCACGGGGCATACACTAAACAGTCTAGACAAGTGAGAAGAAACTCCCTACTCATCACTTCTCATATGCTTAAGGCTCGTGGCGCACAACGTTCATCATCTTTATTAAGTGTCCTAAAGTTATCATAAAAAATGGTCCTAAGATTAGGATAAAAGCGAAGTCTACTTAATGTTATCATACAAATGATGAACCTAAAGTTGAGGTCAATAAGAGACTATCCTAATTGTTATCATGCAAAGGATTGAAACGGCCAATCAAATCAAGTAGGACTAGAAAATCCTAAGGGATCATGTGAGAAAGAACAAGTAAACACTATCCAATCAAATCACAAATGAAAACAAGATTGAAACTTAAATATGTCTGAATAAGAGAAAAGAGATGAAGAAGAAAGAAGAAGATGCAAACAAAATGAACAATCATGGAATTTCAAAGACAAGAAACATCAAGCACACACATCTCAATCATACAAGGTGAATACCCACATCATGTCAATACAATAAAGAGCATTCACATGTCAAACCTTATCAAAAGATATTGAAATCAAAACACAATGGCAAAACAAAGTGTTCATACACATCCAAAGGACTTAAGCATCTTACAAGAAGCAAAATAAATCATAAAACAAACTGAAATGAAGTCAAATAAGATAAGAAACAAGGTAGGGAAGTAAAAACATTACACCATATCTAATCCATGTTAATGATCAAAGAAGAAGCACGAAGAGTCAAGTCATGCATCCCATTCATAAACAAATCAAATGCTATACAAAAGAAGCATACAAAACATAACCCCAAAGGAAAAGACATGTGGTTAGGGCATGGAATCAAGTGTGGAAAGAAACATCAACATGATTATTAAGTCAAAGATTCAATCATTAATTTACAAAGGATATATCAAGGTTTGAACTCAAAACATACATAAAAAACAAGTTCATACACCAATTCATGACAATATGCATTTATTGAAATATAGTATTTTACAGGATATGGAATACCAAAAACGCAAAAATAAAAAAATATTTATATTTTAACATATAAGTAACTCATATAATAAATAAGTCTAATGACAACCCTTTTTATGATATGATATTTCCTAACTTTTAAGGGTTACCCCAACTTTGTTTATTTTTTTTACTATTGCCTCATTATTTGCTTGCTTGTGTGTGTGTGTGTGTGTGTGTGTGTGTGTATATATATATATATATATATATATATATATATATATATATATATATATATATATATATATATATATATATATATATATATATATATATATATATATATATATATATATATATATATATATATATATATATATATATATATATTATATATATATATATATATATATATATATATATATATATATATATATATATATATATATATATATATATATATATATATATATATATATATATATATATATATATATATATATATATATATATATATATATATATATATATATATATATATATATATATATATATATATATAATATATATATATATATATATATATATATATATATATATATATATATATATATATATATATATATATATATATATATATATATATAATATTGTACCTTGCTTGGGGTATCCATTGTTGTGAGATAAGTTCTACACCCGGACTTGGGTGCACTTATTTAGGAAGGTGATATATTCGACGAGTCTTATAGGAAGTGAGTACCGACTAAGCTGACTTGAGAATCACCGCTCAGTTGAGACCCTCTCGAAAATTATTCTGTTGATCGAGTAGTCGTGAAAACACTTACTATTTTCAATTGGAGTCTGTGATACTGGGGACCGTAGTTACCTTAAAACCACTTTGGCCTTATATAAGGCGTAGTGCGAGGACTATGATGCTACATTCAAAAGAGGTTCTATTGAGAATATTATTAACCACCGAGTCAGAAGTCGCCATTTTCTGTTGCGGTGAGAATAGGATATTGTTGCAGTTAGAATATGATATCAAATTATTAATTAATTTAAATCGCATCTTTAGTTCACAACCGCTCTTTGATTTATCCGAAGGAAAAGGTCAAAAGAGGAAAACCTAATTTTGCATCGTAAAGACAATGCGGGGAGAGATCTAGGTAAGGGGTTGGTTAAGCTCAGGGAAGGTACTAGCACCCTAAACTTCTGTAGTACTCTACAGGAACCTTTTGTTTATTGTACGCTTTTTTTTATTTTTTATTATCTGGTTTAATATATATTGAGCTAAGGGATAGAGTGACCTAAAGACCTAAGGGTTAGTCCTAAGTTTACTCGGAAAGACGTCACATCTTGTGCCTACATATCCTGACGGGAATGGAATCAGAGTAATTGTAGTTCCCTTCGAAAGGGAGGTTAGAAACGTCTTGATTGTGGTCAAGGTTTCAAGGGGTGTAAACGTATCTTAAGGATACGCTTACGTGGATTCTTAAAACTCCTATTTCTAGGTTGAATTTGTTAATTGAAATTAGGGTTAAATTAAATATTCCACGACGGGAAATCCTAAAACAGAGTACGACGACTCTTTGACCTAATGCTAGGGAAAGGGTATTTTCATCCACGGCGGGACACCTAGGCGATTAGGATTTTGAAATGGTCAAACGTTAGGGTTATTGACTCGGCGGTCAAACGGCTAGACCTAATCCTTCGGAAGGAATCCTAACGGTAAAAATATGCAAACAGACAAAATATCGTACGACCGAATTAAAATGCGGAAAAATAAAGAAAGCGGTAAAAGAAGCATCGCGACGATCACTCGCGTAAATTACAAATCCCAAAAACAAATGCAAAAATAAAAATAATTGCGATCATGGCCTCGCATAAATTACATCCATGAAACAAAAGAATAGTACGAACAAATGAAATATTGAGGAGCTGCAACGAACAAACTAATGAGGGTTAGACGAAAATGAAGCGGCTAAATCAAAAACTTTATTTTTTTGAATTTTATTTAAAGGGAAGAACTAATTTTTGCATTTAAAATGAGAACTTAATTTGATTTTAATGTTTTTATTTAAAAATTAGTTTTAATTTGATTAAAAAAATAATTTAATTATAAGGTTTTTGATGAAAAAAAGTTAGTTTTAATTTTTGTAAAATGTTTTAATTTTAATGTTTAAACAATGTTTTAAATTTTAAAGCAAAAAAAAATGTTTTATTTTTTTAAAGTTAAAAAATGTTTTTTTAAAATTTATTTTTAAGAATTATTTTTAATTTTAAGTTTTAAATATGAGTCTTAATTTTAAAAACAAGGTTTAATTTTAATTTTATGATTTTAGCTTAAAAAATGGTTTAATTTTTTTTTATATTTTAATTAACTTAAGTAAACTAAGTTAATGAGATTAACAATTAGAAATATTTTTATTTTAACAGTTTTTATTAACCTGCATTATGAAACCACAGCAATAATAAAATATTAATAACAATATAATAATAACAAAATAAATAAAAAGAATAGGAGGAAGAAAATTGGAAATAAAAGGGGGATTCGTAGCGGTGGCGGCTCCCTCATTGATGAAGTTTTGAAGCTTTTTCTTTTTCTTTTGCATGGCTATTCTTGCATCTTCTTCTTCCTCGCTTCGCCATAATCTTCTCTTTTTCCTGTAAAAAAAAAAAGAATAACAGAAACCAAATGTGATATTGATGAAATCTTACGAGTTACGGTTTGTTGGTGATTCCGCCGGTGATGAAGCTTTGAAGGTTTTTTCAAAAATCTTCCCTCTTCTGATAAATCGTGAGAACGGCCGCCGTTTTTTCTTTTGTCTCCTCTCCTTTTATCAAATGCAACTCATGTTTATATAGGTAACAAATTAGGGTTAACTCTAACCTAATGCCTATTTTAAAGCCCAACTTAAATAATTAGTCAAAACTAAAAAAAAACAAACTAAAACAAACTTAAAAGAATAAAATATTTTCTAATATTTTTAATTTTATGATTTTTTGATGTTTTTATGAATAATATGGAAAAAAGTGAAAAAATAATATTTTTTTAAAAAATAATTTAAATAAAATACGAAAATAATAATTAAATAATAAAAAAAACTATTTTGTTATTTTTTTTTATAAAAATAGAAAAGTTAGAATAAAAATAAAAGAAAAACAAAAAGTGAAGAAGGTGGGATTCGAACTCTCAACCTCTCACACTCACAACTCCTTACACACGGTCTCTTGCCAATTGTGCCATTTTATTCATTCAAAATAAAGTGGCACTAGAAACTATGTAAAGGTAGGACAAATTTGGTCTCTTGCTAGGTATTGTTTTAGGGTTTCTTTTCACCTCATCCCCTCCCTTCCTGAACCGCGGCGACACCCATTTTTCTTCTCTGAAATTTCATCTTTTTCCTCTTCCGTCCATGGCGCAACCTCCATTGTTGGGCACAAAAGCTTTTCCATCTTTCCCGCTTGCTTGCAATGTTCTTCTGATTTGCTTCTTCAACCTTTGCGGTACCTATAAAACAACAAAAAAACCAACGACATTGGATAGTTGTTCACCTTCTTATGAAGGTTGGAAGCGGCGGATTCGTGGGCTATCGCAGAGGACGATGATGATGGTGAGGACGAAAACCCTCCCTCTGAGTCCAACGTTTGGAGGTGATGATTTGAGGTTGAGTTTCTAGTCTCAAAAGCTCCTTCTGATCTCGCGTCCGAACTCTTGAATCTTGTTGGAGGAACTTTGAGGATTTCCTTTGAGAGCAATGATGATGATACAAAGCTCTTTGTCTCTCTAAAAAACAAACTCCTCTTTGATCTGATGTTTTTCCGCGGATGGTGATGATGATGAAGCTCTCAAGCTTTTTTTTCTGAACCTTGCATGAAACTCCTCCCCCTTTTTGATCTGATGAACTTGGTTTTATAGTTCTCTTGATTCTTCATGGGCTTCGTCGTTTATGATATTTTATCGTCGTTGGATCAGGAATTTTTGGCACTGTGAGTTTGAGGAATTTTATTTGTGCTGTTGGTTGGAACTTTTTCGTGATTTTGTTTGCAGATTTTTCCAATCTTCTAGGAGATTTGCACGAATTTCATGCTTGGTTTGTTTGCATGTGCTGGAAATTAGGGAAAATGATTTTGGTCTTCGTTGATTGTTGGATTTGGTTTGATTTGGCTTGAAGGGTTTTGCTGTTACGAAATTGTTGCGGCTTTTCACAGAAATTGTTTGTTGTGCTGGGTTTGATTGATGGGCCTTGGAAATTTGGGAAATTTGTGTTAGTGCCTTGTTTGGCTAAAACTCATTTTTCCAGAAAAAGTGTTTTTTTCTCAAAATCGCTTTTTTTAAAAAATCACTTTTAAAATCATTTTTTTCCTCTCTCTCTCTCTCTCTCTCTCTCTCTTATTTGAACATAATCGTCGGTCTTCTGCCGATGTCGAGAAATTGAGTTGGGAGCTGGCGACAGAATATTCTGTTACCCTCCCGACGTACCCGATGATGACACTTGATCTGAGGGTATTAGAACCCCTTTTTTAACCATTTAAAAGAAATGCTTGTTTGTCATTGATTTTGCAGGTTCAAAGGAAAAGATCAGAAACTCGAAGAATCGAAAGCGGAAGACACTTTTAGGACCATTTTAGGAATTTTAGGAAAATGTAATTTAATTTGTAAATTTTATTCTTTTTGGATATTGTAATAAAATATTAGCATAAATAAAAATTCTATTTCATTATTTGGATATTGTAACAAAAATAATAAAATAAAACTTCTATTTTTCTTTTAATTTGAATTTTTCAATCCAATTTATCTGATTAAATCCCATCTCCGGTAAAATCTCTGAATAACTCATCCGGTAACTTAAACGAATAACCTCATCAGAGTAAATCCAACTTGTTCAATTAAATTCAAATGACTAAAATCTTCTGATTCAAGCTCATTCGAATAAATTCAAATTGATTAAATCCAACTTGTTCAATTAAATTCAAATGACTAAAATCTTCCAATTTAAGCTCACCCGAATAAATTCTACACGAACCGTAATTCCACTGTTTTTTTTTAAAATCGACTGATGATCAGCAGAAAGCAGGAAAACGTGCGTTTGTCAAAACGAATGCCTCAAAGCACATTCTCGCACCGATTTGACCTGAACCCACTAATATCTCAACACGTTCAGCCCTAGATGGCTTATTACTCAAACGGTATTTCTGAAATCTGCCTGATGACTAAAACTCGGCCCTTGAATAGAATGCACTGTATTACGAGGAACCTGACGTCAAAACTCCTGTAACATCCAGCTCACCTTTAAATAAATCCTAGGACTTGGAGCCAAAAACCTTAATCACTTGAGATAATTCCTGACAACAACTCAGCTTCATAAATTGTCAACAGGCTGCAAATTAATGATCATTTTGCCCTTAGTTGGTTAAAGAGTGCACAGTGTGATTTTTCCTGCAAAACCAACAAACTACACAAACCTGTTAGTGATTAGTTAAATGCAATGCAAAAATGAGATGAAATGCTAAATGACTTGACTAATCTAAATGGTAAAATTTGGGATATTACAATATGCGATATAAATTGTATCTGTCCCGAAGTATTTAATAGACTCAACTCATTTATCATAGTCCCTTCCATTTCTTCTAAACACGATTGTTACGCCTTACATATACACCATTTTGTTCTAGAGTTCGCATACACGAGAAGTTATGGGTTATACCATTTGTACCACAAAAATCTTCAAAGTGGTGACATGTGTTCCATTATATGGCTTGAATTCCACAATATAGAAATCATATCCTCTTTCTAGTAGAGCAAGACATTCATGCATGAAGATGGTCATGGAAATTTAGGTATCCAATTGGTGTTGGGTCATTGTGATTAATACTAAGACATTTAGGTATCCATGGCATGAAATTACTAGAAATGTTTACTCTGGTATTGCTAAATTGAGGTCTTATATATCTATTTTATAACAATAATGACACATCCATTTAGAAAAATACTCTTCTGATTTCTCTTAGTGACATTGGAATTTTCTTATAATGTTTTTTAAAACAATGTCATTCATAACTTGGAACAATAAAAATAATATTAAGAGTCTTGGAGAATTGTGTTATTTGTCCTTTTAATTTTCTAATTTAAATTTATAAATTAGGGAAAGTATAACCCTCAGTTAAGTTTTATTTCTTCTAAAATATGAGGAGAACACAACTTACCATATACAAGAGATACATTGTCCTTTTTCAATGATTCTAGAGTAACTTTTAAGTTTTAAGATTTCTTTCTCAAATTTAAAATTCTTTTTTTTAGAGTATATTTTCTTAAAAGCATTTAAATCTTCGGCATGCATTTCATGAAAAGCATTTGAAAATTCATTATAAAAAGGTATGTGTGAGATATTGGATCGAACTCTAGAATAGTCGAAGCCTGTTCGCGAATAATGCATGTTGCAGTCGAAGTTTGTTCTAACACTCATTAGTCAATATTGTTAGGTTTGTTAGCATATTGAATTCGGCCTTGCTTGTAAGCGCAATTGTTTAAGTTATCTTGTACCCAAAGTTAACTTGTAATGAATAATTGTTAAAAATCCCATTAGGTTAGTATGTCAGTTTTCTTATAAATAGCATGCTAGTCTCACAAATTTGTATAAGGGAAGATAAAATCCTAATTCAAGAGAGAGAGGTTATTTGTTATTCTTATATACTTGTAATCTTATTTGATAGAGAAAGTAAAGAATAGCAGTTTATAACCAATCCTTGTTGTTTTCCATTGTTTTTTATGTTTTCCATTGTCTCAAGGCATCCTATTCACAACAAATAGGTGCGGTGAGCATGGAAAAGATGCCTTCAATAAAGTATGAGATTGAAAATTTCACCAGAGTGAACGACTTCGGTCTGTGGCGCTTAAAGATGAAAGCCCTATAAGTTCAGCAGTGTTGTTTAGAAGCATTAAAGTGAGAGGTAGTCATGGACATTGCGTTAATGATAAAAGAAAAGACGGCCATGATTGAGAAAGACCACAATGCAATATTGTTGAGCCTTGGTAATAAGGTTCTTCGACAGGTATTAAAGGAGACTACAACATCGGGGTTATGGGTTAAACTTGAAAGTTTGTACATGACTAAATCTCTGGTGAATCGCTTCTACCTAAACCAAGGTTTGTATTCATTCAAGATGAGTGAAGATAAAATGTTGGTTGAGAAGTTTGATATGTTCAACAAGCTGCTTCTTGATCTTGAAAATATTGATGCGAAAGTCGGTGATAAAGATCAATCACTTTTTTTATTGTGTGCTTTGCCCAGAACACATGCTCACTTCAAAGAAACTCTCTTGTATGGAAGGGAGTCTCTGAGCTTTAAAGACGTTCAATCAGCCTTGTATTCTAAGGACTTGAACGAAGGAAAGGAGCATAAACCATCGACGGTGGGTGACGGTTTGACCATTAAGTGAAAATGCTTACGAAAGGATCATAAGTTCGACAAGAAGAAAGGTAAAAGTCAACAAAAGTCTTATAGTGGCGAAACATTTGGTATTCGATGTTATCACTCTAAGAAGGAGGGTCACACAAGAAAGGTGTTCCCTAAACGCCTGAAAGATCATGGAGGTAAGGATAATGGCAACATAGTCATTGTTCAAGATGACTTCAACTCATCTGATGTTCTTGTGGTTTCAAGTGGCAAACTCAAGAAAATAGTGGATTATGGATTCTGGTTGCACTTGGATCATGACTCCAAACAAAGAATTGTTCGAGGAGATATGTGATCAAGATGGTGGATCAGTGCTGCTGGGAGACAACAAATCTTGCAAAATTGCAAGTATTAGATCTGTGAGATTCAAGCTCCATGATGAGTCAATAATGTTATCGACTAAAGTCTGGTATGTACCTGATTTAAAGAGAAATTTGATTTCTCTTGATGAATTCGACAGTATCCTAAGAGTCATGAAGGGGTCGAAGAAAGTCTTGAGAGGTGTGAAGAAACAAGACTTGTATACCCTTGAGGCTGAGGTTGTAAGTGGTTCGACAAAGGTTGCATCGATGAAACTTGTGTCGAAGATAGAATTATGGCACATGAGATTGGGCCATGTCTGCGAAAGAGGCATGGTCGAATTGGGGAAGCAGAAACCTACTAGGAGCTGATAAATTCAAAAAGTTGGAGTTTTATGAATCTTGTGTATTTGGTAAAGTCAAGCAAAGAACATATGGATCTTTGATTTCATTCATGTTGATCTTTGGGGGCCTACACGGAATCCTTCGCACTCAGGTGTAAGGTATTTTCTATACATCGTTGATGATTATTCCCAAAAGCTATGGGTATTCATCCCAAATACGAAGGATGAACTTTTGAGAATTTCAAAATTTGAAAGGTTCTGGTTGAATCTCAAACTGGCAGAAAGATTAAGGGGTTGAGAACCGACAATGGCCTTGAGTTCTACAGCGAAGCGTTCGACAGTTAATGTGTTGAGTCTGGGATAGCAAGGCATAAGACTATAGCATGTACTCCACAATAAGATGGCTTAGTTGAGAGATTCAATTGAATAATACTTGAAAGGGTTAGATGCATGTTGGTTACTGTTGGATTGAAGAAGGTGTTTTGGGCGGAGGCTGTTTCGACGACAGCTTATCTGATAAATAGATGCCCTCAGTTTCCTTTGGAATGAAGACACCTGAAGAAGTTTGGTCGGGACATCCACCTATTCTCGACAGACTGAGAGTATTTGGCTGCATGGCTTATGTTCATATTAGGCAAAACAAGGTCGAACCTAGAGGTCTGAAATGCATGTTCATGGGATACCCTGAAGGAGTCTAAGATTATAGGCTATGCTACCTAGAGTCAGGTCACAAGAGGTGTATCACAAGTCAATATGTAGTTTTCAATGAAGTAGAGATAGCTTTAAAGAAAACTGATGATGCTGACAAAGAGCTGGAACAGGGAGAGATTCCTGTTGAGGTGGAGCATGTTGATGTTGAGTTGCATATCCCAAATAGTGTCGAAGTAGACACGAAAGATGTTGTCGAAGATGAGGAGACTGATAATAAATACCTGCTAGCAAGAGACAGGTAGAGGAGAGTCATCAAGCAACCTCATAGACTTGGGTATGTAGATCTTATAGATTATGCCTTAATCTCTGTAAGTGAGGTTCTAGACGAAGAACTTATAGACTATAAGGAAGTTATGAGGAGTCGAAAGAATACTGAATGACTAAAGGCCATGGATGATGAAATGAAATCTCTTCATGATAAAAACACCTGGGAACTGATCAAGAAACCTGGTGGAGACAGGTTAGTCAGTTGTAAATGGATTTTCAAAGTTAAGGAAGGAATCGAAGGAGTGGCGTCGAAGAGAAACAATGAAAAATTGGTTACTAGGGGGTTCACTAAAAAAGAAGGTGTCGACTTTAATGATGTGTTCTCTCCTGTTGTGAAGCACATATCCATTCGAATTTTGCTTGCCA
This sequence comes from Lathyrus sativus, assembly GCA_963859935.3. Classification (NCBI taxonomy): domain Eukaryota; kingdom Viridiplantae; phylum Streptophyta; class Magnoliopsida; order Fabales; family Fabaceae; genus Lathyrus; species Lathyrus sativus. The sequence continues at coordinate 477,755,005 of OZ012741.1, read as the reverse complement.
CAGTGGCACAATTCAATCTTGAATTAGAACAGATGGATGTGAAGACTATGTTCTTGTATGATGATCAAGATGAAACAATCCTTATGAGGCAACCTGAAGGGTATGTCGAAAAAGGGAAGGAAGATTATGTGTGCAAACTGAATAGATCTTTATATGGACTGAAAAAATCTTCTCGACAGTGGAATAGAAGATTTGATAAGTTCAAGGCACACATAAGTTTCATTAGAAGTCAGTTCGACCACTGTGTTTACTTTAGATTTCGACCTAGTAATTCATTTGTTATTTTGTTGCTTTATGTGGATGATATTCTAATAGCAAGCAACAATGTCAAAGAAGTGATGAGGGTAAAGGTTAAACTCTATAAGGAGTTTGACTTGAAGGATATGGGAGCTGCATCCAGGATTCTTGGGATTGACATCCGAAGAGATAGAAAGCAGTTGAAATTATGCTTATCTCAAGAGGCATACCTATGGAAGATTCGCAAAAGGTTTAGTATGTTGGATCCAAATCCTGTTGCGACTCCAATAAACCCTTAATTCAAGCTGAGTATAGATCAGTGTCCCAACACTGTTGTCGAAAGAGCTTATATGAATGGCATTCCATATTGCTAATATAGTGGGTTCCTTGATGTATTATATGGTATGTACTAGACCCGACATAGCATATGCAATAAGTCTTGTAAGCAGGTACATGGAGAATCCCAGAAAGGGTCACTGGCAAGCATTGAAGTGGATTCTAAGGTACATATATGAGTCTCTGAATAGAGTCCTAATTTATGGTGAGCCTTGAGTGAAGATAATAAAGCAGCAACCGAAGGATATGTAAACTCTGATTATGCAGGTTGTATGAGTTCCAGAAAATCTATTTCTAGATATATGTTCACTATTTTTGGTACATCAATCAGTTGAAAAGCAACACATCAGAAGGTCGTTGCCTTATCAACCACTGAAGTGGAATATGTCGGCCTAACTAAAGTTGTGAAGGAAGCATTGTGGCTTGAAGGTTTTGTAAAGGAGCTGAAACTTCAAGGTCGAGTTATCATTGTTAAATGTGATAGTCAAAGTGAAATACACCTGTCGAAGAATTCAACCTATCATGAGCGTACCAAGCACATTGGTGCGAGGCTGCATTTCGTCAGAGGGGTAATCGAGCATGGAGAAGTCCAGGTGCTAAATGTTTCGAAATATCATAATGTTGGTGATATGATCACCAAGACGTTGCCCAGTTGCATGTTTTTCCACTGTATGCAGTTGATAAAACTACATGAACAAAGCTAGTTTCTTGATGTACCTTTACCTTCAATGTCAGCATGACTAGACTTTGAAATTCCTATAGACTCTGCTTTCGAAAAATAGTTTGTACAAAATTCAATAGCTTCTTCTGTGATGTACCTTTCAACATCGAAGCTTCTGCTCATTGATGATTCTTTGTATATCCTTTAAAGATCTTCATGTATCTCTCTATTGGATATATCCACCTTAAATAAATTGGACCATAGATTCTGATTTCTCTAACTAGCTGAACAAGTAAGGGAACCATAATGTCAAAAATTGATGGAGGAAAATACATCTCTAATTGACACAAGATTATGACTACTTCATCTTTTTATTCATCTAATTTTTGAAATCAACAACTTTATTACATATGGCATTGAAAAAAAACACAATTTGGTGATATTTACTCTCACATTTCTTGGTAGGATGCCACAGATAGCCACTGGTAGAAGTTGTTGGATCAAGACATGACAATCATGAGATTTCAAAAAAATTAACTTGATATCTTTGATCAGTGCATTTTAATGCGCATTCTCTTATGTTTATAGTTAGCATTTACTTAGTTTGTTTTGCTTATTTTACTTTTTTATTATGGTTTTAGAATTAAGTCTTTGTTTGCCTTCAATTTATTTTCGTATGTTGTTTTCAGCTTTAGCGGTTACTTGATACTTGTCCACTGTTCATATTATAACTGGAACTAAGAGATGTCGTTTTTCACATTCTGATATGCCATGGAAAACTAATATAGAGAGCTACAAGTTTCATTTTAAAGCCAAGATCTGATTCGGAGTGAAAGATGGTCAAATAATTCGTTGAATTCAGGACCCGAAATCTGCCTTAAGGAATATTTAGTTTTGGGCCAGGTTTTTATGTTTTTTCGACCCAGATGGGTTAGAATAGGAATTTGTGGATGTTTTGCTATACCTAGCAGCCACACACTATTCATCTTCACCATTCTTTACATTATTCACGAAAAAATAGAGAGCTTTATACGATTACGATGGAGAACTAAGCCCAAGGATTAATCTGCGGTAATCGGTTTCTGCCGACACTTTGAGGTTCTTTTAATTTACAATAATATTTATTTCCTTTTAATACTTCTCTTTGATATATTGTTTTCTTAATTAATATGTGACTAATATAGCTGGGGCAGGCAAGATGACACGAAGTGGTCGTATTTATACTCCCTGTTTTAATGAGGCTCAGCCTAAGGAAACTATTACCACTGTGCCTGCCAAAGACAAAGGGAAAGAAGTGGTTATTGTAGAAGCAAGCTTCAAGGCCTTTATGTTTTGATGAGGACAACTAGTAAAAGCTTGGTACACAAGATATTCTTTGCAAAAAGTAAGAGACACAAGCAACCAAACAAGAACATCAAAGATCAAGATAGTACCATCACGTATGAATCTATGGATCAAAGCTTCATCTACAAGCTACAAGTGGTGATGATGATTCAAAGGAACGGTATAACATATTTTACTTAGAAATATTTATACAAGTTTTCTTAAAATCACTTTTCACTTCACAATTGTCACTAACACTTTTAAAACTATTTTAAAATACTCATTCTTTTTAAAATAAATCATTTTCTGAAAAACCTTCAGTGTTAATCGATTAACATATTGGTTAACCGATTAACACACTTCAATTTTAAGTATTTGGTGATTTTATAACAGTGTTAACCAATTAACCCCCAGGGTTAACCTATTAACACATGTAAATTTTGAAAATTTTGAACGTTGTAAAGGTGTTAACCGATTAACCCTTTTGGTTAACCGATTAACACTGTAACAGCAAGCAAATATGGCAGCTGTTCATGGAAATTTGCATTGTTTAATATTTCCATTACTGGCTATTTTTGCTGCATCAAAATAACACCTTTTTGGAAAGGTTTTTGACTCATATAAATTGTTCTTAATTTCAAAATTACAATTCACCTTCAAGAAACAAAATCTCTCAAATTACTCACGTTGTTCAATTCTGAAATTTTCATTCTAAGTGTTCAAAACCATTTTTGAAAGAAACCATTGATTTAATTTTCACACTCTCACAGCTTTCTTTCACAAGAACACTTGTATATTTATTTGAGTAACATTTGTTTCGAGAAGAAGATCAATCGTGAAGATTGATAACAACTTTCTATCAAATATTTCTCAAAGAACATTTTGTGTATTACCTTGTTATACATGACTTTTGGAAACAAGTGAAGTGTCTTGAAGAGGATTTTTCTTCAACACTTTGATTATCTATAGGTTTAGATAGTAAGCATCACAATTAGAGTGATTAGGTTGTACAATAATTTTGAACTATAGTGAAACTCTCTTTCGAGTCAAAAGGGGAGTGGAGTACTCTCGGAGTGTGAGGGAAACCACTATAAATTTCCTATGTCTATTTTTCTTTCCTGCCTTTACTTTCAAGTCATAAACTAATAATAGGAAAAAGAACCAAGGAACCATACAAGATTGCAAATAAATTTTCAGATCCTAATTCACCCCCCTCTTAGGCGCATTTACAACTTACAATTGGTATCAGAGCAGGTTATAGGTAACCTGTTCCTATCCGATCCAGATGGCTTCCGCAAATAACAATCTTGTATTCAAAGATGGTGGCAGCAACAACAGGCCTCCTTTGCTCTGCGGCGAATATTTCGACTTCTGGAAAATCCGCATGAAAGCACATCTAGAAGCACAAGGAAGTGAAATATGGGAGGCTGTCCAGAATGGTCCATTTATTCCTATAACGGTAGTCAACAGAGTCGGCTCATCAAAACCGCAAGGATCATGGGATGATGATGATAAGAAGAAAGTTCTCTATGAAAAAAAGGCGATAAATATATTACAAAGTGCACTTGGAATGGATGAATTCTTTCGTATCTCAACATGTTCTACGACCAAGCAAATTTGGGACACTCTTGTTGAAACTCACAAAGGAACCGCCAAAGTCAAACGATCCAGATTAAATATGTTGAGTCAAGAGTACGAATTATTCAGAATGAAACCAGGAGAATCTATCTTAGACATGCAGAAAAGATTCGTGCATTTGACAAATCACTTAAATGCACTTGGTAAGACACTAACCAATGATGAACTTAATCTTAAAGTACTTAGGTCTTTATCAAGAGAATGGAAACCGAAAGTGACGGCGATTTCCGAAAAGAAGAGCCTATCAACAATGACATCAGCTACGTTATTCGGAAAACTCCAAGAATATGAAACGAAACTTGGAAGATTGGAGAAACATGAAATTAAAGAGAAGAAATCCAAGAGCATTGCCTTAAAAGTTGAATCCAAAGAAGTGGAGAAAGAAGACACTTCTGATGAAGACGAAAACTTTACTCTCCTTGTAAAAAGACTTGGAAAATATTTTGGTGCAAAAAATAATATTAGAAACTCAAGTTATACAAGAAGAAAGAAGTTCTCAAAGAATAAGGAAAACGAAACATCAACATCAAATGGAGACATTACATGCTATAAATGTGGAAAGAACAGCCACATCAAACCAGAATGTCCTAAATTCACAAAGAATCATGACCATAAAAGAAAGAAGGATTTCAAGAAGAAAGCCTACATTGCTTGGGATGACAACGAAATAAGTTCTTCATCAAACTCCGATAGTGATCAAAGCACAAATCTAGCATTGATGGCATCACATTATTCCAACGATGAAGACAATAAGGTTGGTAGTGATTTCTCTATTTTTGATAATGATGCTCAATGAGCAATTGATGAACTCTTAAGTGAGTGAAAAATTCTATATAAAAATATTTCATCTCAAAAGAAACAAATATCATCTTTGGAAGAAAAAATTGAGAAAATGGAAAATAATTTTAAAGATGAAAAAGAGAAATTAATTAAGAATTTTGCATGCACTAAATGTGAGTCACTCTCTTTTCAAATAGTCCAATTAAAAAGGGTCCTAGAAAGATATGAAAAAGGACAAATTGGATTAGAAAGTGTTCTTAGTAATCAAAGATATGCAAATGATAAAAGTGGTCTTGGTTATTCAAAATTTTCTAAGCCAACTTCTAACAAGACCATATTTGTCAAAGCTAAAGAATAAGTTCCTATTGAAAAAAGTGACAATCATAAAATAGTTCATCAATATGTCAAAAAGAAAAGAAACAATAAGAAGAAATATTATCCCCCTAGATATAAAAGCAATTTTGAGCCTACTTGTTTCTATTGTGGTATAAAAGGACATACTCCAAATGCATGTTATGTTAGAAATTTTAGTGTTGCTCAAGGCCATTATGTATGAGTAAAGAAAGGAACTAACTTTGAAGGACCCGAGGCAATTTGGGTACCTAATAAAACTTAATTCTTTTTTGTAGGTATGCTTGAAGACCTCTTCAAATGAATGGTATCTTGATAGTGGATGTTCGAGGCACATGACAGGTGACCTAAGCAAATTTTCACATCTAACGCTTAAGGGCTAAGGACTCATTACTTATGGTGACAACAACAAAGGAAGAATCCTTGGCGTAGGTATCGTTGGTTCACCTCCTTCAACAACTATAAAGGATGTCCTATATGTGGAACGTCTAAAGAATAGTCTACTTAGCATTAGCCAATTATGTGACCGAGGTTTCAAAATCAAATTCACTAAAAATGAATGTTTGATTGAAAACGAAGTTACTCATGAAGTTATGCTAAAAGGTAAAAGAGTTAATAATATTTTCTTAATTTCCTTGGATAACGTATATCTTAGGCGTCTCTTGGCAAGTAACAATGAATCATGGTTATGGCATAAGAGGTTTGCTCACATTCATATGGAGCACCTGAATAAGTTGATCAAACATGACTTGGTCATTGGATTGCCAAAGATCAAATTCATCAAAGATAAGTTATGCGATGCTTGTCAAAAAGGGAAACAAATCAAATCAACGTTCACATCCAAAAATGTGGTGTCCACATCTAGGCCACTACAGTTGTTACATATGGATCTCTTTGGTCCATCAAGAACAAAAAGCTTCGGAGGTAATGTTTTCGCTTTAGTTATTGTTGATGATTATTCTAGATTTTGTTGGACTTACTTTTTAGTGCAGAAAAGTGATGCTTTTAAAGCATTTAAGAAGTTTGCAAAAAAAATTCAAAATGAAAAGGTGCTAACAATTGTCTCCATAAGAAGTGACCATGGTGGAGAATTCCCGAACGCTTTATTTGATGAATTTTGCGAGGAAAATGGAATCTCACACAATTTCTCTTCACCAAGAACTCCATAAAAAATGGTGTCGTGGAAACGAAGAATCGGTCATTAGTGGAACTTGCAAGAATAATGTTAAGTGACTCAAATCTTCCTAAGTATTTTTGGGCAGATGCGGTGAGTACGACATGTTTTGTAAGTAACCGGGTTAATATTAGACCAATTCTCAAGAAAACCCCCTGTGAAATTTACAAAGGGAGAAAGCCAAATATTTCCTACTTTCACATATATAGATGTAAGTCCTTTGTCTTGAACAACGACAAAGACAACCTTGGTAAGTTTGATGAAAAATCAGATGAATGTATATTTCATGGTTACTCCCTTACTAGTAAAGCTTTTAGAATTTACAATAAAAGAACTTTAACCACTGAAGAATCTATGCATGTCAAATTTGATGAATCTAACCCCTCCAAGGAGGATATTGTGTTTTGTGATAATGATGATGAATTTGTAGAAATTCCCGATGAAGATACTTCTAAAGATATCATTAAAAAACAAGATAGACCGGTTCAACAAGATTCCAATGTCAACAATCTACCAAAAGAATGGAGGACTCATAGAGATCATCCTATCGACAAAGTGATCGGAGACATAAGTCAAGGTGTTGCTACAAGATTAAATCTCAAAGATGCATGCTTGAAACTTTGCGTTCGTATCTCAAATAGAACCTTCCAAAGTTGATGAAGCTCTTGAAGATGATCAATGGATTATTTCTATGCAAGAATAATTAAACCAATTCGAGAGAAATCAAGTTTAGGAACTTGTTTCTAGACCAAAAGATAAACATATTATCGGAACAAGATGGGTGTTCAAAAACAAACTTGATGAGAATGGAATAATTGTTCGAAACAAAGAAAGATTGGTGGCTCAAGGGTACAATCAAGAGGACGAAATTGACTTTGAAGAAACATTCGCCTCGGTTGCAAGGTTAGAAGCTATTCATTTATTACTTGCTTATGCATATTCAATGAATTTTCAACTATTTCAAATGGACGTCAAAAGCACCTTCTTGAACGGATACATCAATGAAGAAGTCTATGTCAAACAACCCCCGGGCTTTGAAGACTTCAAGCATCCTTCACATGTATACAAATTGAAGAAAGCTCTCTATGGTCTAAAGCAAGCACCAAGGGCATGGTATGATCGTCTTAGTAATTTTTTATGCGAAAAGGGATTTGAAAAAGGCAAGGTAGACAAGACTTTATTCATTAAAAAGATAAAGGATAATACCTGTTGCGGTGAAAATTTGATATCAAGCTATTAATTAACTTGAACCGTATTTCTTTTTACAACCGATCTTTAATTTATCCAAAGGAAAGGTCTCAAGAAAGAAAAACCTTTTTCGCGATGTAACGACAACGCTTAAGAGATTCGGGGATCGGGGGTTAGTTATATCTAGGGAAGGTATTAACACCCTAAATATCTGTAGTACTCTAAAGGAACCTTTTGTTTAGTTAATTGCTAAGTTTGTTAAATGTGCTATGTTTTAAGGATTGGGAATTGAGATAAAATAAATAAAAAGGCCTAAGTGGTTTTCTAAGTTTGCTCGCAAAGGCATCGCACCTTCTGCCTACGTATCCTGACTAGGATAGAATCAGAGCAATCGTAGTTCGCCTCACAAGGGGAAAGAACACTTGATGATGATCAAAGTTCAAAGGGGAACAAACATGAAAATGTTTGTGTGGAGTTTTGACAAAACTCCCTAAGCTAAGTTGAAGGGGAAGTAAGAAGTCATGACGATGATTCTTACACAGAGTTGACGAACTCTTTCCTAGGGTTCTAGTTGAAGAACACTCCTAGTATGGGTGGGTTTCTTAGACTTCAAGCAAAGTCTAAAGGTTTCTAAACTAGGGTTAAGGTGAATTAACAAAGTCAAGAGGGTTAAGATTTTGGTCCAAGATATTGACAGTCAAGTGGACAGACCTTCCTTTGGAGGGGGAGATAGTGGGCAACTGGATGAAAGCTAGCCAGCTTCATCATCTTGGGGATAAAATAAAATATAACATAATACAAAAGCATTCATGGTGACAACCAAGAAATAGATTGATAAAAGTGAAAATGCAATGATGACAATCAAAGCAGATGGTCAGTACGAGCCCTGTGACGACAGATCGCACTTTAAGTACAGTTAACAAAAAGATGAGATGATAATAATTCAAAGTAAAAATCCTAGCATGTTAACTAACATGTATGGATATTAGAACAATCAATTTTCACAAAGAAAAACAAGTGGAACCCTTTTAACTTTCATCTGCAACAGTTAGGGTTAATACAATCAACGTACGAATCGCACATGGTCAAACATGGTGAAAAAATGATCAAACATGGAGAATAAAAACATGAAATGAAAGTACACATTAAAACAAACACAATGAAAAAAGAACGGGTGAAAAATGATAAAAAAATGAGAGAGTTATGATTTTTTGAAGTTTCATGTCAAAAATGATAAAAAGTGGCAACAAGGGTTATCACAAGGGATCGAACCCATGCCAAGTATAGTGTGCGCGCAATTCTCAACCGCTGGGGCGGCCATACATCCGTTAATTGAAGCGCAATGATAAATATATAATGTGTGTTTTCATTCATGGCTGGGCAAAAATAGAAGTGTTTTCAAAGATTTGCAAAAGGGGTCATAACTTTCTCATTTTTTGGTCTTTTTTCACAAACTTTATATGCTTTTGGGGTAGAAAATCATGAGGAAGAGGATGGTGGTGGTAGTTTTTGAAAATTGTTTTTCTACTGGAAAACCCGATAGGGTTCTTGTTTTGTGCTTGAAAATGCAAATTCTAGTGTACAACTCCAAACATGCATGTTCAATCCAATACAATCATACACACATCACATGTAAATGATAATTAATGGATGTAAATCATTTTTGTGGTTAAAGGTGCACTGTTATGGAAAGTCATGTGTAAAATGCAAAGGGAAACATAGAAATCAAGCATGACAGTAGGCATTTCAATTTCTAGAGTAATTTTGACCATAGCATGCTTTCAAACACATGCATTACATGATATTAAGTGTGTGTGTGTGTGTGAAAAAATTCAAATTGGAACAAGTGTGTGGAAGTGTGGCATCCAAAGTGCATCTTATGTGTGTTATGTACATGTGATGGTACAAGTTGGTGCTCATGAGATTTTTCAGTAGTTTGGTTCATTCAAACATGTCACACATGATCATACTAAACTGTTGTAACACAAAGATTGCCAGGAAAATCATTAATTTAAAATCTGGTATGTGATGTGCAAGCATGTGAAGGCAAGAAGCAACTCATGAGTGAATTTGTGATGCAATGTGTCTTGATGCAAGATGAGTATGCTAACAAGTTATAATTGATTAGTATGAGGTGTATGTGGAGTGGTTTTAATGAAAATTGAATTTGTGCAAAAATAGCAAGTTGTGGCTTGATGTGCAAGCAAAGGTGGCTTGAAAACATGAGTTTTGAAAAAAAACAGATTTGAGGCCAAGATGATTATTTCAACACTTTTTAAAAGATGTTTATGAGATGTTCAAATGTGACTTTAGTGTAAAAATCAGTTTGTGCAAAAAATGACAGTGTGAGTGATTTGGTGAATTTTGATACATGTGTGGCAACATATGAGTCATGGATTAGTATGCCAATAGAGCAAGATGAAGACATAGACATATTCTAAATGCATATTGAAATGTGCCCCAGAGTTAAAATCATGGTTTTGATGTCCTATGCAAAGAAAGAGGGGCAGCTGCTATGATCTTGGTTTTGGCAGCAAAAGAAAACAATTAGTTCAAACAACTTTGATCATCAATCAAGTATGCACATACCAACTAATCATGACTTTAAATGACTCCACAATTCAAGAGAAATTAGCAGTAAATCAGTGTGCAAACAGTTCATGGTATGCAAGCATATTTCAGAAAAGAACATGAGCCAAGATGAGATGTTTTGATGACAGCATATGAATGATGAAATCTAGGTATCAAACAGCAAGGTAACCTACATGGACCCATCTCAAATACACATAAAACATGTTGGCAAGGCAAGATCAGGCATGTCATTAGCAAGTTGCAATTTTTTTTGGCAGTAACAGATTTGTTTTTAAATAGCAGCAAGCCACCAATGAATCAGCAATTGATTTTTAATACCAGGTTTTTAAACTTCATGTCAGCATTAACACATTAAAGCAAAGTGATGGCTTAAACAAATATGAACAGGGTATGAACAAAGCACAATAGATCAAAACATAGCATTTATGTCCACACATCAAGCATCAATGATCATTCCAATAGATTCAAGAATTTCAAACAGGATGAATCAAAACCAACAGCATCAAATTCAACCAAACTTATGTTCTAGCAGAAAAGCAAAGTTTAACCATTCTTCCAAAACTGTCTTGACAGTATACTGACCAAATTCAACACATTATAATCAAATATCATGAAAAATCAACAATTGCTCATAACCTCAAAATGTACCATAATGTTCAATAATGCAAATATAAAAAAAATGGTGCAAAGGGTGATGAGGATTAGTTACATACCTGTTGATGATACTTTTAAGCAAGCCAAATTAGTTGAGAAAACCAGAGATCTTTAATTCACCTCCTTGCTTTTGCACCTTACTTCAACTTTAAGTAACCACACACTTATGATGCCAAAATGAAAAGTATGAGTCTCTAATGGTTGCTAATGATTTTGACAGTTGAGATATACTATTTGTGAGGTGTACAAATGATCACAACCTCAAGAAAAGGCTTAGAACACCATTTGGTGATTTTTATGGCTTTTGGTCAAAGTATGAGAGGTATGAGTTTGACTTTTTGATTTTTGAGTTTTCTTGGTGGTTCAAAGGGATATACACCCCCCATATGATATTTAGAGAGTGTATGCAGGGTTGTTGGGGTGTTTGAAAGGGTAGAAATGCTTTTGAGCAAATTTCACTTCATGACCATTTTTGGTGTTTTCATGGATCTTGTGATTTTGGAGATTTGGTGCAAGATGTGGAAAATGTAATTACAGAACTTCTCTATGGTTTTTATCAGATGAATTGTGTATGGTATGAGGTGAATGAGCCTTCCTTTTATAGAGAAATAGGTTAAGGTGCTTGCTAGAGACCTTACTTCACCATGAAGCAAGCTTTAAGATTTTTGAAACAAACCTCCCTTGGAGGGTTTTCCACTTGCTCTTCTACAAGACCATATTTTCAAAGTTCCTTGATGGTTTTCTGATGTTTGTAGCAGGCTAGGATCATATGGAAGGGGCTGGTACAGCTTTGAGCTTTACACCTCATGCTTGGAAATGCAACTTGCCCACTTGCTCCATTTGCAACGCAATGAGCTTCTCATCTTGATTTTGGGCTATTCTGCATAATTCTTCCTTGTTTCATGCTACACACATCTTGTATGTCACATACAACAAGTTAGATCAAGAAAAAAAATGGTAAATTTAGTGAAGTAGGTCTTTTGAAAATTCAGCCAATGTGGGACTTAACATGTGAAACCTCCAACTTTGCACCTTGTAACTTTCTGCTCATAACTCCTTTTGATATGTTCTAGTACAATTTAGAAAGCCCTCACATAGCTCTAAAACATTCATTTTTGTCAAGGAATCAAACTCCAATTGGAACTTCGTGAAAAACCCCCTCAAAGTTGGCAGCACACAAGCTTTTAAAGTGAAAATAACTTAGAAATTTTCTAAGTTATTTTCCCTTCTAGGAATGTTTTTGCTTCTATCTCAAAAAGTATGCATTTTATGGTTATGGACTAGTATGGGACTTTTGTAGGACTTGTCAAGAGCTTCCAAATGAGCTTTGAACCAACTCAATTGGATGTGTGGTTAAGGAGTTATGGTTTAGCCCTTTTCAAAACCCTAATTTCCCGATTTCTTGATTACTCTCTCATCCTTGATCCAATGATCATGAAAATTGATATGCAAGTCCATTATGACATAAGGAACAACTTTTATTCACAACTTGGATTCCAATTCTCAAAATTGGAGGAGTTGACTTTTCGATCAACCGTACGATCGATCGGTGCTGTTTGAGTCGCCTGTTGACTTTCTGGATATACTGAGACTTTGATAGTTCTTGAATGGTCTTTAATAAGCTATATAAACTTCATGGACCTCAATCCCACCATTTAAACATCTTCCAACATCAAAGTTAAACCACAGTTGACTTTTCACTAGTTAAAAACCCTAATCGGGGCCTCCTGACTACATTGTTCTTGATTCTGAAACGATTTCTTCAAATTGACTTCTCATTTGACTTTGATATTATCTTTGATTTCATTCCATGATTGAATTGGCCCAAATCATTGGTTGATCATTCTTTGGTTGTTTTGAATTTGTCGGTGCGAAAACCCTGATTCATCTGTAACTTGACAATGATGAACTTGCACTGATTTAGGGTTAGATAATTCATGATCATGCTTCTAAAATGATAATGAAAATCTAAGGGGTCAAAATTTGGGGTACAACAGTTGCCCCTATTTAAATATCTTCACTAAATGGGGAACGAGAGATGACAATCTTTGTTAAATCGCAGTGAAAGGTATTTAAATATAGATAACCGAAAATTTTGTCCCTTCGATCCGATGTCATGCTAAAGGACAAGTTATGATATGCCATACACTCTAAATGATGCTTTATGATGCTTGAATGCAAACAACACAGACGCAACGATAATAATAAAAGAAACAGTAAAAAAACAATGACAAATACAAGGACTCGACACTGGGGAAAACTAAATTAACAGTTCAGACATGACTGATAATATAAGAAGGAAAACTTCACATGGGGAGTAGGCAAATCCGATAAAGATGACAATTTTATTGGAACAGAGGTACTCCACCGGGGAGAAGAATTGACTTCTACTGGGGAAAAGGATACACTTTTACTGGGGAAATGGAAAATTAATTCCATTGGGAAAAGAGAAGCAGGCTTCGCCGGGGAAGCGAAAGACTGGATACAACCTCACTAGGGATGATCAGATGAAGAACTTCCTATAGCGAAGAGTTCAAACGGGATCTTCAGGAATGGACTAGAAACAAGACTAATCACACACAGGGGACACTAGTGATGACTAGATCTCCGAGACTTGACTGGGAACATGGATCACTGGGGATATATCCTCAGCTTATGTAAATAGTTCGCACAGTGCTGGTAATTACGAAACGTCCTGGGGAAATTGGTAACGACCAGAATTCCAAGTAATGCCAGTGACGACTGGTCTTTCAATGGTGATTGGTGACGACCAAATCAGGGTATCAATGACAATTAGTTATGAAACAAAGCCAGTTACGACCGAATTTTAATGAAGATGGCGACGACCATGCTGGGGAATACCAATGACAATTGGTTACGAGGATGCTAGTGATTACTAGATCTTAACTAAGGTGTTGGTAACAACCAAAACGAAACAGATTCCAATAACGATTGGACTCTAGATGATGATACCAGTTACGACTGGGTTTCAAAGGGAAAAATTGGTGACAACCAACAAGATACCAATGATGATTGGATTTAGGCAGTGCCAGTGACGACTGGACATCATGGGGAGAGTTAGTAACAACTAACAAGATACCAATAATAATTGGAAAAATACCAGTGACGACTGGATTCCCCGGGGAAAGGTTGGTAACGACCAAACCAAGAGGCGTTAATGACAATTGGACTTTTATTTAGTGCCAGTGACGACTGGACTTATACGTGGATTTGTTAGTGACGACTAACGAGATACCAATGGCGATTGGATTTAGACAATGCCAGTGACGATTGGGCTTTAAAAGGACATGGATGGTGATGACCAAATGAATACCAACGACAATTGGTTTGAACAAAATGCCAGTTACGACTGGGCTTATACTTGGAAATGAAGTGAGTAATAACTTAGACTTCGCGGGGATTGATAGATGTCATCGAATCGGGGAACAAACGAATCACACTGATCCCATGATGAGGGGTGTACGTAGACTTGGGAAATAAACCCGAAGATCTACTAGGGAGTAGAGCCTGTAGGTAGATTTTGCTGAGGTGAATTCAAACAGATGTCCAGAAATACTTTGTTGGGGAAAGAACCTTCATATTATCACAAGAAATCCTGAGGGATAATCTTCAATCTTGGTAACCATACATGGCCAAAGGACTCTTCGTCGCTCAACTTGCTAGCATTTCATTGGGGAATGTAAATTCTGACTGTGCATCAAGACTACTGCTACCCTGAAGTTTCAGGGAAGTATGATTTTCCTCGAGTCTTTCCACAAGTTAAAACATTTTGTAAAATCTTTCCAAGTTATTTTTTCAAAAATTTGGACTTTAATGCTTTCAAAAACAATCGTTGACTAACGAACGGTATTTTGCATAACAAAGAAAATAAGGAACTGATAATTTGCACAAGAAAGAAAGGCTCAAAAGGCTGATTTTATTTAAAGGATGAAATCTTGCGAATGACAATATTCCATGGAAATTTTTACAAGTAAAATGGCAAAAGTGGATAAGGTTACATTGAATCTTGTGACCTAACTATCCCTAAAGACTAGAATTCTCCAAGATCCTTGCATCTGACGAGAGCTGTTGAGATGAATCTTTGTTGAGTCTGCAGTGTTGATGACTTCGTCTGATGCAGCAAAACGCCTTTGTCCCTAATTCTTGCCTGGATCGCCCTTTCGGGTTTTCAATCCACCGGGACGCTCATTTTTGCCTAAGCCGCCCTTTCGGGTTTTCAACTTAGCGAGCTTTTTTATTTCTTTTCTCTTTTTTCTTTTCTTCTCCTTTTTCTTTTTTTACCCTAACTTTTGCATAAACCGTTCTTTTGGATTTTCCAGTTTATCGGGTACTTTTTTAGGCGTAATATTTCCGAACTGCGTCAGAGTTTATCGGGTGTGTGAGTTGTTCTCCGTCCATGGTAGTAAGGATCAGTGAACCTCCGGAGAATACTGTCTTCACAATAAAGGGGCCATCGTAATTAGGCATCCACTTCCCTCTTGCGTCTTTGTGAACTGGTAAGATCTTTTTGAGCACAAGTTCTCCTTCGCGGAACTCTCTGATACGTGACACATCGCAGACATTCGCTTTTCATCAATGAGATTCAGCTGATCAAATCTTTCTTTAATCCATTCTGCCTCTTCTAACTTGGTTTCCATGATGACTCTGAGGGATGGTATCTCGACCTCGATGGGAAGAACTGCGTCCATTCCATATACCAGAGAAAAGGGAGTTGCCCCTGTGGAAGTGCGGACGGAGGTTCGGTATCCGTGCAGGGCAAATGGCAGCATTTTATGCCAATCTTTGTAAGTTTTAACCATTTTCTGCAAGATCTTCTTGATGTTTTTATTTGCAGCTTCCACAGCTCCATTCATCTTTGGACGGTAAGGGGAAGAGTTGTGGTGTTCGATTTTGAAGTCATCACATAATTCTTTCATAACTTTGTTGTTCAGATTGGTGTCGTTGTCTGTTATAATTCTGCTTGGGATCCCGTAGCGACAGATGATATCCTTTTTAATGAAACGAGCCACCACTTGACGTGTAACATTGGTGTAGGATGCAACTTCAACCCATTTTGTGAAATAGTCGATGGCAACCAGAATGAAACGGTGTCCATTTGCAGCTTTTGGCTCAATTTCCCCAATCATGTCAATCCCCCACATAGAGAAAGGCCATGGTGACGACAGTACATTCAACAGTGTTGGAGGCACATGCATTTTGTCCGCGTAGATCTGACATTTGTGGCATTTTCGGGCGTACTGAATGCAGTCGATTTCTAAAGTTAACCAATAATAACCAGCTCTCAAGATCTTTTTGGACATGGCGTATCCGTTGGCGTGAGTACCAAACATTCCTTCATGAACATCTTTCATTAACAAGTCCGCTTCTCTTTTGTCAACACATCTGAGTAAGACCATATCATGATTTCTTTTGTAAAGTACACCATTGCTGAGGAAGAATTTGGATGCTAATCGTCTCAGTGTTTTCTTGTCAAGTGTTGTAGCATCTGTGGGATATTCTTGTTTCAACAGATAATTCTTTATATCATGATACCAGGGTTTGCCATCAGTTTCTTCTTCGATCATTTGACAGTAAGCAGGCTCTGTCTTGCGTTCAATTTTGATAAGTGTGCCATCATTGACATCTCTAGTTTTCCACATCGAGGCCAGCATGGCTAATGCGTCGTCGATATGATTCTCTGCTCTTGGAACATGTTTAAAGGTGATTTCATCAAAATACTTGATTGTTTCAACGATATAAGCTCTGTAAGGGATCAGGTTTTCATGTCTTGTCTCCCATTCGCCCGTGACTTGGTAGATAACCAAAGCTGAGTCTCCACTGACTTCGAGATTTTTGATCTGGAGATCAATGGCTGCTTCGAGACCAAGGATACATGCTTCGTATTCAGTAATGTTGTTTGTACAATCAAAGTCTAGTCTGGCTGTAAACGGAGTGTAACCACCTTCAGGATTCATTAAGACTGCACGTATGCCATGTCCGCTATAATTGGAGGAACCGTCGAAAATCATTTTCCACCAATTATCTGTCTGTTGACCTTCGTCCGAACTTGTTTCTTCACAATCTTTTACTAACATGATATCTTCATCCGGAAAATCAAACTTCAGAGGTTCATAATCTTCGACAGGTTGATCTGCGAGATATTCTGATAACACACTGCCCTTGATAAATTTCTGAGCCACATATTGAATATCATATTCTGATAGTAGCATATGCCACCGGGCGAGTCTTCCGGTTTGTGCAGGTTTCTCAAAGATGTACTTTATTGGATCCATTTTCGAGATCAATAAAGTGGTGTGACAAATCATATACTGCCTCAAACGCTTAGCGACCCATGCTAAAGCACAACAAGTCTTTTCTAGGAGTGAGTATCTGCTTTCACAATCAGTAAATTTCTTGCTCAGATAATAAATGGCATGTTCTTTCCGCCCGGATTCGTCTTGCTGGCCCAGAATGCAACCCATTGAATTTTCAAGTACTGTCAAATACATAAAGAGAGGCTTTCCCGGAGCAGGTGGTATCAAAATTGGAGGTTCTTGGAGATAACCTTTGATTTTATCGAACGCTGTTTGACAATCAGAATTCCATACAACTGTTTGATCCTTTTGTAACAACTTGAAGATTGGTTCACAGGTAGGGGTCATATTGGAAATGAACCTTGATATGTAATTTAACCTTCCAAGAAAACTTCTAACCTGATTTCCGGTCTGCGGAGCTGGCATGTCTTGAATGGCACGAGCTTTGTCTGGATCCACCTCAATCCCCTTGTGGCTGACAATAAAACCGAGTAATTTTCCTGATCTGACTCCGAAAGTGCACTTTGCGGGATTCAATCTCAACTGATATTTCCGGAGTCTTTTGAATAACTTCAACAAATGTTCTAGATGGTCTTCTTCATTTTGAGACTTGGCGATCATGTCATCCACATATACTTCTATTTCTTTGTGCATCATGTCGTGGAACAAAGCCACCATAGCTCTTTGATAAGTTGCGCCTGCATTCTTTAAACCGAATGGCATAACCTTATAACAATAGGTGCCCCATGGAGTGATGAAGGTTGTTTTTTCCATGTCGTCAGGATCCATTTTGATTTTATTGTAACTAGAGAAACCGTCCATAAAGGAAAACACTGCAAACCGAGCTGTATTATCTACCAAAGTATCAATATGTGGTAAAGGGAAGTCGTCTTTTGGACTGGATTTGTTTAAATCTCGATAATCCACACACATCCTTACCTTTCCATCTTTCTTTGGTACAAGAACAATGTTGGCTACCCATTCTGGATACTTGGCCACTGCAAGGAAGCCTGCATCAATCTGCTTTTTACCTCATCTCTGATTTTAAGAGCCATGTCGGGTCTGGTTCTTCTGAGTTTCTGTTTAACCGGTGGGCATTCAGGTCGGAGTGGTAACTTGTGAACCACTATGTCTGTATCCAAACCAGGCATATCCTGATAAGACCAAGCAAACACATATACATATTCTCTTAAGAGTTCCTTTAACTGCTGTTTTACTTCTGCCCCTAGGGCTGCCCCAATTTTGACTTCTTTTCTGTCTCCTTCTATGCCAAGATTAACGACCTCCAAATGTTCCTTGTGTGGCTGAAACTCGGTGTACTCTGACTGTGCCCATCTTACCAGTTCCTCAGGGATTTCAAAATCTTCATCCTCGTCTTCAGCTTGGTATATTGGGGAATCCACGTCTGGAGGGAATGCGAGGTTACAGGATTCAATAGGGTTATGGTCATCACTGCATGTTTGAAGGGTTTACTTTATTAAAACACACAATCAACAAATGCAACACATACAGAGAAAGAGAAAATTGTTTTTGTTTTGGTTTTTTTGTATTGCCATTTTTCTTTCAAAGTAAAAGCAAAAAGACGGTAAAGAAACAACACGAGGATTTTTAACAAAATAGTCCATTCTCATTGATATTTCTTTGAAAGCATGGGGCCCTTACAAAACATTTCTATAGCCTTGGGCACGGCTATGGAGATTTTAAAATAACAAAGAAAGAAAACAAAAAATTACTTTAACTCGGGAAAAACTACAGGAACTTCGATAGCCTCCCAGTTGTTCAGAGTAGCTTCCTCATGATACACTAGCGTTCCTATGTCTTTACTTTCAAGAATTCCTTGCACGACGTTGATTTGAAAACCGCCACTGACAAATATTTCTTGAATAGCCTTTGGCCGGCTGTTGTCATGTATTGGTTTTTCATCTTGAGTTGGTTTGTAACCCAACCCCTGGCGGTTCATCTTCGGCTTTACCTCAATGACTTCTCCCCATCCTGCGGGAGTGCCTTCTTCCAGCGTAGCTTTGGCGCTTTGAGCTGATGCGAAAGTTGGACCACTTTTTGCCACCGTCTCCTCTATTATCACTGCGTTTGCTATTTCTAGTGCTTGGAATGACGTCTCTAGCGCGTCCTCTTCTGCTTCAATGTACCGGAACGACGAAAGATTACTGACCATTAATTCCTCCTCACCATGAACAATTACTAGCTTATCATTTACCACAAACTTCATTCTTTGGTGTAGGGTAGAAGTTACCGCCCCTGCTTCATGGATCCAGGGACGTCCCAGTAGGCAGCTATAAGCTGGATTTATGTCCATCACCTAAAATACAATGTTAAATTCATGGGGTCCCACCAAAATCGGTAATTCTACTTCTCCGACGACCGTTCTCCTCGAACCATCAAAAGCTTTTACAATTAATGAGGTTGGTTTCATCTCTGCCCCGGCATAGGCTAATCTGGACAGTGATCTTGCGGGTAGCACATTTAACGAGGATCCTGTGTCGACCAGTACTCGTGCCAAAGTATCTTCCTGGCATTTGATGGATATGTGTAGTGCACGATTGTGATCACGTTTTTCCTTCGGTAACTCGGCATCGCTGAAACTTAAAGTATTGCACGCCGTGATGTTAGCCACTACTGAATCAAACTGCCCGAGTGGAATATCCTTGGTTACGTGTGCTTGTCTCAATACTTTCTGTAATGCTTCCCTGTGAGCTGGAGAATTTATCAAGAGTGACAAGATTGATATTTTTGATGGCGTCTAATGAAGCTGATCTATCACCTTGTAATCACTTCTTCGGATAATCCTCAAAAATTCATCATTTTCTTCTTATGTGGTCGGAGCTTCTTTTTCTTTGATTACCACAGCAGGAATAACTTCTTTTGGAATAGCTACTGATTCTTTCGGCTGATAGATCCGACCGCTGCGGGTCATCTTGCTAGTGCCGGCAATGTTGGTCACATCTTTCTGATTATCTGTCTGAACAACCTTTCTCATTTCTTTGTCTACCACGGTCACATCGTACTTCCATGGAACAACTTTTGTATTGTCATAATGGAATGGTCTTGGTTTTTGAACTACGATTGGTCGCGATTGACCAATAGCAGCTCTGTTGAAAACTGGCCTTGCACCCCTGTTAAATACTGGAACTTTCTCTCTTTTCCTGGACAGGTCGAAAACTGGATCTATTACAGAAACCTCTTCTTTCCTTACCTTACCACATACTTGTAACATCCCCTCATTTATCAATCTTTGTATATCTTCCTGCATCACATTACATCCACTGGAACTAACAGTACATTTTTCACATTTGTTATGAACACTTCCCAACAACCCTGCTTCTGTCAGCTTATCATGCAATGTCTTCAATGGTGTTCTGATTTTTGACACATCATTAATTATCTCTTCATCTGACTTTTCAATGGCATTGACCCCTCCATGGTTTGGCAGTGGCTTACTTTTGACGTTAGGTGGTACATCATCAAAGGATAGGATTTTCTTCTCCATCAACTCTCTTACCAGATGTTTTAAGGCAAAGCATCCTTCTAAGTCGTGGCCGGCATCACCTTCATGGAAAGCACAATGGGCATTTGGGTTATAATATGGAGATGTGGTATCCGGATTAAGCGGTCTTGTCGTGATCAACCCCTGATGGACCAAAGATGGATATAACTCAGTATACGTCATTGGTATCTGTGAGAGTGGAGGTTTTATGGTCGGCCTCAGGTTCTGATATTGTTGTCTGGGCTGTGACACCCTCTGTTGCCGATTTTGTTGAAAGGGTGGAGCGTTGGGCGCTTATTGATGCCCTTGCCAGTTTTGCTGATACATGGGCGCTGGTCGCCCTGGTTGATAATTTGAAATAGAATGGTTGAATGCTGGGGTCACAGCTGCCACATATTGCTGAGGGGCATACTGTACCGGGTACATGGGTGTTTGTTGATGAAACTGTTGGACATAGTTAGGTTGGATTGGTTGGATGAAACTTTGTTGAGGCGGCTGATATTGCTGATATGGAGGTCTCACGGTACGATTTCTTCTTCCCATTACGGCATTTGTTTCACCTTCTTTCTTCTTGTGAAACCCACTGCTGACTTTCTTAATACTGCTGTTGTTAGAACTGCTGGAGCTGCTGGCTACCTTTCCACTTTTCATTCCCAATTCTACCCTCACTCCCACGGCCACAATGTCTGAAAAACTTGCAGACACACTGCTGATCATTTTCTCATAGAATTTTGGTCTCACTATGTCAACAAACCAGTCTGTCAGTTCTTTCTCACTTAGAGGTGGTTCTACCTGGGACGCTGTTTCTCTCCACCGCTGAGCGTACTCTTTGAATGATTCTGTGCTTGTCTAGGACATGCTCAACAACTGCCTTCGGTCAGGCACCATATCCATATTATATTTGTAATGTTTCATGAATGCATCAGCCAAATCTTGAAAACTGTGGATTCTTGACTGATCTAGACTTAGATACCATTTTGCTGGAGCTCCTTTCAGACTGTCTTGGAAGCAATGGATCATTAACTTGTCGTCTTCGACGTGTGCTGCCATTCTTCTATAGTACATGATTAAGTGAGTTCGTGGACAAGTAGCTCCTGAGTACTTATCGAAATTTGGGATTTTGAACTTTGGCGGTATTACTAGTCCAGATACCAAACACATTTCTCTGGCGTCAGTGCCAAAGGTATCGTTTCCTTCCATCGCCCGGATCTTTCTCCCTATAGTTTCAACACTTTCCCTTAACTTCTCATGTGATTCATTCTCCTCTTCATACCCTTCGGGTCCTTCGTATACTGGTGGTGGATTATGAAAGATGGGGCGCACTTGAACCTGAACTGTAGCTGGAGTGTAGGTGGGAATAACTTGTGGAATCTCTCCTCCCAAGGGAATTGTCTGTTGAGTGACTCTCGGCGATGGCACAAAGCCTGGAGAAAAACCATAAGGCGGTACATTTGCAATGGTTACAGCTGTCGGGATTGGTTCTGCATTGATTTCAGAGACAATGGTGGCTTGAGTGTCCAACATTGCACGTATGACTTGTAAGGCTTCCCTGATCTGTCCCATGCCTCCTCGGAGCTCTCCGAGTTCATTGTCGATTCTGTCTACATCTAAGTTCTGTTCTTCCATCCTTAAGCGAGCTTGGGCTCGTGTGTTGTACTGATGGTGAGGTCTCAGTGTGATTCTGTTGACAAGACAGCGGAATGAGACACGACTCAGGAACATGCGTATGCGATGCTTATGAAATGCAGACATGCAAAATGCAGATTTTAAACATTCAAGGGAATAAAAGCTTTATTTGCAAATATTATAACAATAAATAGGAAAAACAGACAAATCTTCATTGATAACATCTGGAGAGTTTACAACATCAAACGGGAAATGGAAATACAAGCTTCTACAAAATACGAAAAACAACAACAACAGATTCTAGATCCTTTGACTGGATGACCCTTCACCTCCCGGTTGATTCTTTCTTCCACTTTGATACACCACTTCTTGAAGTTCTTCTTTCTCTTGCATAGCCTTGAAATACTTATCTCTCCACGTTTTCCCTTCTTTCTCAACTTTCGCCAAAGCAGCTTTCAACTCTTCTACGAGAGTAGGCTTGGGCGAGTCAGGCTCAAAGCGAGTATAGAACATCTTCATTGCCGCTTCTCTTACCCATGATAGGTAAGATTCTGAAACAGTAGTGTCGTGGGGGCCTAGGGCAGTTACTCCCCTTGTGTGGACATAACGCCAAGCATACATAATTCGAGCCCTATAAGCGGGATTCTTCCTTTCCTCCAAGTAAAATCTTCTCAAACAGTCTGGATCTGGTTCTTCTTCCGTGGGGTGCCCCAACTGTCGACGAGCCAGAATAGGATTATAGTTGATGCAACCATTGACGCCAATGAGCGGTATATTCGGGAAATCTCCACAGCTTTGGATCATGCTAATTCCTCCATACATAGGATCATACCATTTAATGTCTGAGTGTTTGAGCAATAGCAGTTTTTCTGTCCATGAGAGTCCATTTTGCTTATCCCAAATGGCTGGAATTTCTGACAAGTGTGAAATAAACCACTTGTGCAGGAGAACGGTGCAACATTCAATTCGTCCAACCCCATAACGGTTCCTTCGATGGAGGGTAAAATAAGTGTCGGCCAGCAAGGTAGGTACAGGATTTTTTATCATAAAAAGATTGATCGCATCTGCGTCCACAAAATCACTAGCAGTTGGGAACAGGAACAGTCCGTAAATAAGTAAAACCAGGATGGCTTGAAATGCTTCAATATTTTGTGACAAGGCATAGCTCTGAGCTTTTTCATATAGGAACATAGCTGAAAATCCATGCAACCCTCCCTTAGCACCCATATGAGATCGCACTTCGTCCAACCCCAAATACGCGGCCTCTGCAATTGCTCTTTCATTAGGAGTCCCCTCCCTTCTAGAAAATGGACTAGGAGTAACGCCTAGTCCCATTAGGGCGGAATACTCTTCCAAAGTTGGTAGCAACTGATAATCTGGAAACGTGAAACAATGATAGGTTGAATCATAGAATTGCACGAGTACGGATAACATCTCTTCATACACTTGAACTTCTAGCAATGACAGCATGTTCCCATGTCTTTCTCTGAATGCCTCGGGGTCTTCTACTAGACTTACCAGTTTCTTCAAGTTCTCCAATCTTGGTCTTCGGAACACAACCTCTTCTTTCTTTCCAGAATCCATCCTAAAATATCTGCAAAACAATCTTTAGTTCCTTGAATGTTTAAATAACAAGAATGCAAATGTAAATGCAAAAGTTTTATGGAACTCAAATTTACCAAAATATCCTTTCATTTCATTGATTTTTCAAAGGGGTATTACAAAAGATTTTAGTACGTCTTACAAAAGCCCTAACATTACAACTCAATATGCTCTAAAAGAAAATCCTCTCTCTTCTTGATTCTTCTGAGCTCTTCTTCTACCTGTGCTTTCTCAAGGATGAGTTTGTCTACCATAGCCTTCCAAGGAGTTGATTGATGGTGGGAATAAAATGCATCTTCATGGGCCTTCCTTTTCTTGCTTGCAACTGCTTCCTCTTCCTTCGACTGAATTTGTTTGCGGAGTTCCTCGTTCTCTTCCATAGCCACCTGATATTTGTACTTCCAGGATACCTCAGCCTGCTGTGACTTCCTCAGAGCAATCTTCAGCTTCTCTTCCTCAGACATGAAAATCAACGGCTGTTCTTCTATTAAGACCATAGGCTTTTGTGGAGGATAAGGCATTTTCAACTGAATGTCCCTCTTTCGGACCCATTGGAGATAAGGTTCAAAAGAGATGCAGTTAAGTCTTCCCAAGTCCTCTTTTCCTTTCCTGTGTATATGCCCCCATGCTTTGAGAATTTCATCTTTTAATTCTGAAACTCCTATGAAGAAAATACCTTCTACGTGAGCACTGCAAGGTTTGTCTTTCAGCGGATAACCAAATTGTCGACAAGCAAACACAGGGTTATAGCTGATTCCCCCATTTGTACCAAGGAGAGGTATATTCCCGAAGCTTCCACAACTATCAATGATTTTGATTCCATCGTAACTACGGCTGTACCAGTCAATATCGGAGTGAGTAAGAGCCATAATTTTTCAGACCACCATCCTTTGCTCCAAAAAGTATGGGCTTTGGGTAGATGAAAAACAAACCATTTATACAACAACGGAACACAACAGACGATCATTCCTCCTTTGTGAAGATTTCTTAGATGAACAGAGTGGTAAGCATCAGCTTGTAGAGTAGGTACTGGATTCTTCTTTAAGAATATTTTGATAGCATTGAGATCCACAAAGTTGTCAAAGCTCGGAAAAAGAAAGATCCCATAAATAAGCAAGGCTAGAATATCCTCAAAAGCATCCATACTCAAGTGATCGGCATAATACTGAGCCTTCCCAATCAAGAATTTTGCAGTCAGCCCAAAGATCCCTCCTTTAGTAACCATGTTCTTCTGAATGTCTACCAACCCGATACGGGTGGCTTTAGCAATCTCTTCCTCTTTAGGGTCCTTCTCCATGACGGGAAAAAGAGATGCATCAAGGATGGGTAACCCAATCAGACAGGAATACTCTTCAAGTGTCGGCACTAATTGATAGTCCGGAAATGTGAAGCAGTGATAAAGTGGGTCATAGAATTGGAGTAATGTGGAAAGGAGTCCCAAATCCATTCTCTTCCTCGTTTTCAGTAGAGACAACAAATTCTCGTACCTGCTTTTGAACCCTTCTACATCTGTGATCAGAGTGCTCAACCTTTCAATCTCATCTACATTAGGGCTTTTGTAAGTGTACTTTATAGTTTTCTTTTTTCCATTGTCCATGATGTTCCTGATATTTTATAAATAAACGATTCTGAGTTCCATAACACTTTTATGACATGATGTTTATGGATGCATGAATGCACAAACACAGGTAATCACATATTCACAGATTTACACAAGTAAACAGACAAGGTTTTTGGTTTGGAGAATATGAGCAAGGAGTCAAGGTCTACCCTCCCCAAAGGTATGTACTAAGGTTCCCACAACTGCAGAACAAGGTTCTAAAAGAGTTCCTGGAGTCCTCGACCCATCTTTCGGATATTATCGATTTCCCAAATACTTGGTGGTCGATAATATTCTCAAGAGAGCCTCGTCCAAGTGTAGTATCGCGTATCAACTACTTTGGAATTACTTCCTTATAGTTATCGCACCACATCCTAATAAAGCCATAGTGGGGGAAGAGGTATCTAAAGGTCCTCAGTGTCATGGGCACCTATGTAGAAAGTAGCATTGTTTTCACGAATACTCGATCAACAATACTAGCTCTCAAAAGGGCCTCCACTGAGCAGTGATTTTCTCAAGTCAGCTTGGTCGGGAATCTACTCCCTATAATCCTTCTTGAATATATCACCTTCCTATCATAAGTACGCTCGAGCACGGGTGTAGTGCTGTCTCACCATTTCAAGTTTCCCAAACCAACAGAGCACAAATATATACAAGTATTCACAAATAGCAATTAGTTAAACAAAATAGGTTGAACCCTCAAAATAAAAGCAAAAGCAATGTCCCCAGTGAAGTCGCCATTTCTGTTGCGGTGAAAATTTGATATCAAGCTATTAATTAACTTGAACCGTATTTCTTTTTACAACCGATCTTTAATTTATCCAAAGGAAAGGTCTCAAGAAAGAAAAACCTTTTTCGCGATGTAACGAAAACGCTTAAGAGATTCGGGGATCGGGGGTTAGTTATATCTAGGGAAGGTATTAGCACCCTAAATATTTGTAGTACTCTACAGGAACCTTTTGTTTAATTAATTGCTAAGTTTGTGAAATGTGCTATGTTTTAAGGATTGGGAATTGAGATAAAATAAATAAAAAGGCCTAAGTGGTTTTCTAAGTTTGCTCGCAAAGGCATCGCACCTTCTGCGTATGTATCCTGACTAGGATAGAATCAGAGCAATCGTAGTTCGCCTCACAAGGGGAAAGAACACTTGATGATGATCAAAGTTCAAAGGGGAACAAACATGACAATGTTTGTGTGGAATTTTGACAAAACTCCCTAAGCTAAGTTGAAGGGGAAGTAAGAAGTCATGACAATGATTCTTACACAGAGTTGACGAACTCTTTCCTAGGGTTCTAGTTGAAGAACACTCCTAGCATGGGTGGGTTTCTTAGACTTCAAGCAAAGTCTAAAGGTTTCTAAACTAGGGTTAAGGTGACTTAACAAAGTCAAGAGGGTTAAGATTTTGGTCCAAGATATTGACAGTCAAGTGGACAGACCTTCCTTTGGAGGGGGAGATAGTGGGCAACTGGATGAAAGCTAGCCAGCTTCATCATCTTGGGGATAAAATAAAATATAACATAATACAAAAGCATTCATGGTGACAACCAAGAAATAGATTGATAAAAGTGAAAATGCAATGATGACAATCAAAGCAGATGGTCAGTACGAGCCCTGTGACGACAAATCGCACTTTAAGTACAGTTAACAAAAAGATGAGATGATAATAATTCAAAGTAAAAATCCTAGAATGTTAACTAACATGTATGGATATTAGAACAATCAATTTTCACAAAGAAAAACAAGTGGAACCCTTTTAACTTTCATCTGCAACAGTTAGGGTTAATACAGTCAACGTACGAATCGCACATGGTCAAACATGGTGAAAAAATGATCAAACATGGAGAATAAAAACATGAAATGAAAGTACACATTAAAACAAACACAATGAAAAAAGAACGGGTGAAAAATGATAAAAAATGAGAGAGTTATGATTTTTTGAAGTTTCATGTGAAAAATGATAAAAAGTGGCAACAAGGGTTATCACAAGGGATCGAACCCATGCCAAGTATAGTGTGCGCGCAATTCTCAACCGCTGGGGCGGCCATACATCCGTTAATTGAAGCGCAATGATAAATATATAATGTGTGTTTTCATTCATGGCTGGGCAAAAATAGAAGTGTTTTCAAAGATTTGCAAAAGGGGTCATAACTTTCTCATTTTTTGGTCTTTTTTCACAAACTTTATATGCTTTTGGGGTAGAAAATCATGAGGAAGAGGATGGTGGTGGTAGTTTTTGAAAATTGTTTTTCTACTGGAAAACCCGATAGGGTTCTTGTTTTGTGCTTGAAAATGCAAATTCTAGTGTACAACTCCAAACATGCATGTTCAATCCAATACAATCATACACACATCACATGTAAATGATAATTAATGGATGTAAATCATTTTTGTGGTTAAAGGTGCACTGTTATGGAAAGTCATGTGTAAAATGCAAAGGGAAACATAGAAATCAAGCATGACAGTAGGCATTTCAATTTCAAGAGTAATTTTGACCATAGCAAGCTTTCAAACACATGCATTACATGATATTAAGTGTGTGTGTGTGAAAAAATTCAAACTGGAACAAGTGTGTGGAAGTGTGGCATCCAAAGTGCATCTTATGTGTGTTATGTACATGTGATGGTACAAGTTGGTGCTCATGAGATTTTTCAGTAGTTTGGTTCATTCAAACATGTCACACATGATCATACTAAATTGTTGTAACACAAAGATTGCCAGGAAAATCATTAATTTAAAATCTGGTATGTGATGTGCAAGCATGTGAAGGCAAGAAGCAACTCATGAGTGAATTTGTGATGCAAGGTGTCTTGATGCAAGATGAGTATGCTAACAAGTTATAATTGATTAGTATGAGGTGTATGTGGAGTGGTTTTAATGAAAATTGAATTTGTGCAAAAATAGCAAGTTGTGGCTTGATGTGCAAGCAAAGGTGGCATGAAAACATGAGTTTTGAAAAAAAAACAGATTTGAGGCCAAGATGATTATGTCAACACTTTTTAAAAGATGTTCATGAGATGTTCAAATGTGACTTTGGTGTAAAAATCAGTTTGTGCAAAAAATGACAGTGTGAGTGATTTGGTGAATTTTGATACATGTGTGGCAACATATGAGTCATGGATTAGTATGCCAATAGAGCAAGATGAAGACATATACATATTCTAAATGCATATTGAAATGTGCCCCAGAGTTAAAATCATGGTTTTGATGTCCTATGCAAAGAAAGAGGGGCAGCTGCTATGATCTTTGTTTTGGCAGCAAAAGAAAACAATTATTTCAAACAACTTTGATCATCAATCAAGTATGCACATACCAACTAATCATGACTTTAAATGACTCCACAATTCAAGAGAAATTAGCAGTAAATTAGTGTGCAAACAGTTCATGGTATGCAAGCATATTTCAGAAAAGAACATGAGCCAAGATGAGATGTTTTGATGACAGCATATGAATGATGAAATCTAGGTATCAAACAGCAAGGTAACCTACATGGACCCATCTCAAATACACATAAAACATGTTGGCAAGGTAAGATCAGGCATGTGGAAAGCATTAGCAAGTTGCAATTTGTTTTGGCAGTAACAAATTTGTTTTTAAATAGCAGCAAGCCACCAATGAATCAGCAATTGATTTTTAATATCAGGTTTTTAAACTTCATGGCAGCATTAACACATTAAAGCAAAGTGATGGCTTAAACAAATATGAACAGGGTATGAACAAAGCACAATAGATCAAAACATAGCATTTATGTCCACACATCAAGCATCAATGATCATTCCAATAGATTCAAGAATTTCAAACAGGATGAATCAAAACCAACAGCATCAAATTCAACCAAACTTATGTTCTAGCAGAAAAGCAAAGTTTAACCATTCTTCCAAAACTGTCTTGATAGTATACTGACCAAATTCAACACATTATAATCAAATTTAGCAAGAACAAGTTTCATGTTAATACTTGCAACAAATCAAACATCCAGCTCATACCAAATATCATGAAAAATCAACAATTGCTCATAACCTCAAAATGTACCATAATGTTCAATAATGCAAATATAAAAAAAATGGTGCAAAGGGTGATGAGGATTAGTTACATACCTGTTGATGATCCTTTTAAGCAAGCCAAATTAGTTGAGAAAACCAGAGATCTTTAATTCACCTCCTTGCTTTTGCACCTTACTTCAACTTTAAGTAACCACACACTTATGATGCCAAAATGAAAAGTATGAGTCTCCAATGGTTGCTAATGATTTTGACAGTTGAGATATACTATTTGTGAGGTGTACAAATGATCACAGCCTCAAGAAAAGGCTTAGAACACCATTTGGTGATTTTTATGGCTTTTGGTCAAAGTATGAGAGGTATGAGTTTGACTTTTTGATTTTTGAGTTTTCTTGGTGGTTCAAAGGGCTAGACACCCCCCATATGATATTTAGAGAGTGTATGCAGGGTTGTTGGGGTGTTTGAAAGGGTAGAAATGCTTTTGAGCAAATTTCACTTCATGACCATTTTTGGTGTTTTCATGGATCTTGTGATTTTGGAGATTTGGTGCAAGATGTGGAAAATGTAATTACAAAACTTCTCTATGGTTTTTATCAGATGAATTGTGTATGGTATGAGGTGAATGAGCCCTCCTTTTATAGAGAAATAGGTTGAGGTGCTTGCTAGAGACCTTACTTCACCATGAAGCAAGCTTTAAGATTTTTGAAACAAACCTCCCTTGGAGGGTTTTCCACTTGCTCTTCTACAAGACCATATTTTCAAAGTTCCTTGATGGTTTTCTGATGTTTGTAGCAGGCTAGGATCATATGGAAGGGGCTGGTACAACTTTGAGCTTTACACCTCATGCTTGGAAATGCAACTTGCCCACTTGCTCCATTTGCAACGCAATGAGCTTCTCATCTTGATTTTGGGCTATTCTGCATAATTCTTCCTTGTTTCATGCTACACACATCTTGTATGTCACATACAACAAGTTAGATCAAGAAAAAAAATGGCAAATTTAGTGAAGTAGGTCTCTTTGAAAATTCAGCCAATGTGGGACTGAACATGTGAAACCTCCAACTTTGCACCTATGTAACTTTCTGCTCATAACTCCTTTTGATATGTTCTAGTACAATTTAGAAAGCCCTCACATAGCTCTAAAACATTCATTTTTGTCAAGGAATCAAACTCCAATTGGAACTAGGTGAAAAACCCCCTCAAAGTTGGCTGCACACAAGCTTTTAAAGTGAAAATAACTTAGAAATTTTCTAAGTTATTTTCCCTTCTAGGAATGTTTTTGCTTCTATCTCAAAAAGTATGCATTTTCTGGTTGTGGACTAGTATGTGACTTTTGTAGGACTTGCCAAGAGCTTCCAAATGAGCTTTGAACCAACTCAATTGGATGTGTGGTTAAGGAGTTATGGTTTAGCCCTTTTCAAAACCCTAATTTCCCGATTTCTCGATTACTCTCTCATCCTTGATCCAATGATCATGAAAATTGATATGCAAGTCCATTATGACATAAGGAACAACTTTGATTCACAACTTGGATTCCAATTCTCAAAATTTGAGGAGTTGACTTTTCGGTCAACCGTACGATCGATCGGTGCCGTTTGAGTCGCCTGTTGACATTCTGGATATCCTGAGACTTTGATAATTCTTGAATGGTATTTAATAAGCTATATGAACTTCATGGACCTCAATCCCACCATTAAAACATCTTCCAACATCAAAGTCAAACCATAGTTGACTTTTCACTAGTTAAAAACCTTAATCGGGGCCTCCTGACTGCACTGTTCTTGATTCTGAAACGATTTCTTCAAATTGACTTCTCATTTGACTTTGATATTATCTTTGATTTCATTCCATGATTGAATTGTCCCAAATCATTGGTTGATCATTCCTTGGTTGTTTTGAATTTGTCGGTGCGAAAACCCTGATTCATCTGTAACTTGACAATGATGAACTTGCACTGATTTAGGGTTAGATAATTCATGATCATGCTTCTAAAATGATAATGAAAATCTAAGGGGTCAAAATTTGGGGTACAACAATACCTTACTTGTTCAAGTCTATGTGGACGACATCATCTTCGGTTCAACAAACAAGGAATTATGTGAAGAATTTGCTTCAATGATGCAAGGCGAGTTTGAATTGTCTATGATGGGAAATATGAACTACTTTCTTGGATTACAAATCAAGCAACTAAAACACGGAATATTTATCAACCAATCAAATTATTGCAAAGAGTTGTTAAAGAGATTTGATGTGGATGAATGCAAAGCTATGTCAACACCAATGGGATCTGGAACCTACGTCGATCAAGACGAATTGGGAAAATCAATTGATATTACAAAGTATCGAGGTATGATTGGTTCATTATTATATTTGACCGCAAGCCGTCCTGACATAATGTTTAGTGTTTGCTTATGTGCTCGCTTCCAAGCAAATCCAAAGGAGTCAAATCTCACGACAATCAAAAGAATCATGAATTATCTCAAGGGAATATCGAACGTCGGCTTATGGTATCCAAAAGGTAGTGTTTGTACTTTAATTGGTTATTCTAACGCAGATTATGCAGGCTGTAAAACTGATCGAAAAAGCACGAATGGAACCTATCACATCCTTGGAAATGCATTGGTTTCATGGTCATGTAAGAAACAAGCATGCGTTGCTCTTAGTACGGCTGAAGCAGAATACATAGCAGCGAGAAGCTGTTGTGCACAAAATCTTTGGCTAAAGAAACAATTAAGCGTTATGAAATTGATCTTGGATGCATTCCTCTCTGATGCGACAACACAAGTTCGATTAACATCACAAAAAATCCAGTCATGCACTCAAGAACCAAACACATCGACATTCGACATCATTTCCTCCGTGATCACGTGCTTAAAGGAGATGTCGAAGTCACTTTTATGGATACGCATAACCAACTCGCCGACATATTCACGAAGCCACTCGCAAAAGAACCATTCTTCAAGATTCAACGAGAACTCGGAATTCTCGATGAAGGTGACATCTAATCTCTTCATAAGTTAATGTGTGTAGAATCTATGTTTTCCAACTTGTTCTCTTACTGTTTTTAAGCATTTTTCTGAAATTTCAAAGGTGTTAACCGATTAACCCCCATGGTTAACCGATTAACACTGTTAATTTTTGTTTCTGAATTAATTTTTTAATGTGTTAACCGATTAACCCCCAGGGTTAACCGATTAACACTGTTAGTTTTTGTTTTGAAAATAAATTTTTTAATGCGTTAATCGATTAACCCCCACGGTTAACCGATTAACACTGTTCGTTTTTCAGAAATCAGAAATGAAAATTGGTCAAAATTTTGGTTAATGTGCTTTAAGTGCTTTTTATGTGTGGTGCATATGCTTCTTAATTATCTCACCCAATATCCTTGGGAAACACAAACCCACTCATAACCCTCACTTAATACCCACTACATCATCCTTCTATATAAACCTATTCCTTTACCTTATTAATCACAACACAAACCCTAAAAATCCAGAAGAACCTCCAACCCTCAGAATCTCATACTCTCACATTCATGGCTCTACACAACAAGGGAAAGGGAAAGCTACCGGATAGCAGCTCCGCGGTTGATGAAGACTTTGCTCCAATGGAATCAACGAAAAAGAGGAGAATGGATTTTAAAGTAAGGGTTTGTCAACTCTTTCCGGTAAAATATGTTAATCTTAAAGCTTTTCCTGCTCCTACTTTCGATTTCCCGGCATTGTTGAAATATCAAAAGATCGATAATTTTGTCTCTGATAACGGACGTTGCTATCCGGATTTAGTCAAATATTTTATGAACAAATTGTCAATTCATTTCAATGAGGATGAACAACACATGTTGGTTACTACGGTTCGCGATTTTGAGTTGAACGGAGATTTATCAAAAATTGTTGCATCTCTCAAAATCCCGTACACAGGATTTTTTTCTCCGGAAAGGAGTCAACCATGTGGAAGGACCCTGGGTGAATTATGATAAAATGGAATATTACTATTGTATCTGCAGGTTTCCCAAAGAAGCTGTCATTGCGGGTCAACGGACTGCTCACACACTTTGTTATGTCAAGAATATGTCCGTCAATGACTGGATGTTACATTATATTATCTACTGTCTTAATACCAAAAGACTCTAATCATTCTCAGATCAATGACTTGAAGATGCAGTTGATGTTTTCTATCAAGAACAGAATTAAAGTTAATTGGATTTAACCATGATGTACCATCTTCAGCAACAACTCACCTTGTCCACTCAACTTCCATATGGGCGTCTCATCTCAAGAATTCTCGAATTAACCGATTTGGATTTGAACCGAGAACCCTCAATTACCCTAAAACTAACTGTGAATGAGATGAATGAAATCACAATCATCAAAAATATCGGCATAGTGAAAGATACTGATGGAACATACAAATATGCAGAAGACGGTTCTTCCTCCACCAACCATCCTTATACCATTCCAGAAGGTGGCATCATAAATGAATTTCTCTATTCTACTATGATGAACCAACATTGAGAAACCACTCGGGCGATTAACTCTCTCCGAAAACTTGGGATCAACTCTCAAACTTCCAATGCCGGATACAATGAAGATGAGGACGGTAGTGAAGAGGAAGAAGATGACAATGAGGATATGTCGGATGATGACATTTGAAAATCACTTGTTTATGTTTTTTGTTGCTTTCTAGAATTTGTTTAAGTTTAAGTTTTATGTTTTGTATTTTTATTAGTAATCATACAATGTGTGTGTGTTTTGTTTCGTATCGTATCAAAAAAGTTTTGTTTTATGTGATAAGTGTATGTGATTATGTTTTTACTATGTATGCTTGTTTTTCTTTTATTTTCATTGCTCATCTTCCTTTTTGCTAATGACAAAGGGGGAGAAGGATTGGTGTCTAACATTTCCATGTGCAGAAATTTTTTATCTCTCTTGTATTTAGGGGGAGCTCTAACTTATGGGGAGAAATGTAGAGAATCAAGTATCAAAGCAAATTTTCAATAATCGGTTGTCATCATCAAAAAGGGGGAGATTGTAGAAGCAAGCTTCAAGGCCTTTATGTTTTGATGAGGACAACTAGTACAAGCTTGGTGCGCAGGATATTTTTTGCAAAAAGTAAGAGACGCAAGCAACCAAACAAGAACATCAAAGATCAAGATAGCATCATCAAGTATGAATCTATGGATCAAAGCTTCATCTACAAGCTACAAGTGGTGATGATGATTCAAAGGAACGGTATAACATATTTTACTTAGAAATATTTATACAAGTGTTCTTAAAATCACTTTTCACTTCACAATTATCACTAACATTTTTAAAACTATTTTAAAATGCTCATTCTTTTTAAAATAAATTATTTTCTGAAAAACCTTCAGTGTTAATCGATTAACACATTGGTTAACCGATTAACACACTTCAATTTTAAGTATTTGGTGATTTTATAACAGTGTTAACCGATTAACCCCCAGGGTTAACCGATTAACACACGTAAATTTTGAATATTTTGAACGTTGTAAAGGTGTTAACCGAATAACCCTTTTGGTTAACTGATTAACACTGTAATAGCAAGCAAATATGGCAGTTGTTCATGGAAAAATGCATTGTTTAATATTTTCATTACTGGCTATTTTTGCTGCATCAAAATCACACCTTTTTGGAACGGTTTTTGACTCATATAAATTGTTCTTAATTTCAAAATTATAATTCACCTTCAAGAAACAAAGTCTCTCAAATTACTCACATTGTTGAATTCTGAAGTTTTCATTCTAAGTGTTCAAAACCATTTTTGGAAGAAGCCATTGATTTAATTTTCACACTCTCACAACTTTCTTTCACAAGAACACTTGTATATTTATTTAAGTAACATTTGTTTCGAGAAGAAGATCAATCGTGAAGATTGATAACAACTTTCTATCAAATATTTCTCAAAGAACATTTTGTGTATTACCTTGTTATTCAGGACTGTTGGAAACAAGTGAAGTGTCTTGAAGAGGATTTTTCTTCAACACTTTGATTTCCTAAAGGTTTAGATAGTAAGCATCACCATTAGAGTGATTAGGCTGTACAATAATTTTGAACTATAGTGAAACTCTCTTTCGAGTCAAAAGGGCAGTGGAGTACTCTCGGAGTGTAAGGGAAACCACTATAAATTTCCTATGTCTATTTTTCTTTCCTGCCTTTACTTTCAAGTCATAAACTAATAACAAGAAAAAGAGCCAAGGAACCATACAAGATTGCAAATAAATTTTCAGATCCTAATTCACCCCCCCCCCCCCCCCTCTTAGGAGCATTTACAACTTACAGTTACAAATGAAGAAAACACTGAGTTCATAAGGATTATGAGACAAAGAGATTACAAAGTCATTGATCAGCTTCACCAGACTCCTTCTATGATCTCAATCTTATCTCTGTTGATGAATTCACTGGCTCATCGAACTGCATTGTAAACGTTTTTGGCTCAAGCTCATGTTTCCCAAGATATTACTACTAGCCAATTTGATAGTGTGATTGCAAACATTACTGCCTGTAACACCCTTAGCTTCAGTAATGAGGAGTTACCAAGATAAGGTCAAAATCATAACTGTGTCTTACATGTGTCTGTGAAATGTCAAGAGGATAAGTTATCAAGGGTGCTTGTAGACACTGGTTCCGCTTTGAATGTTTTACCTAAGAGGGTTCTTACCAAGTTGGCTTACAAAGACACTGAGATGAGACCTACTTTGTTGATAGTTAAATCTTTTGATGGTTCCCACAAAATTGTGATTGATGAAGTGGAGCTACCGATCTTTATTGGCCCTCATATATTCAACATCATATTCTAGGTACTGGACATAAATCCTAACTATAGTTGTTTACTTGTAAGGCCATGGATTCATACCACCGGTGCCGTAACTTCAACATTACATTAAAAGATGAAGTTTGTGATTGATGATAAGCTGGTCATTGTACATGGTGAGGAAGATTTGATGGTAAGAAACCTGTCTTCTTTTCGTATTATAGAAGCTGATGAAGATGATTTGGAAATTTCTTTTCAAGCACTCGAGATTGCCAATGTTGTCCTGTTGGAAGTCGAAGAAACAGTGGGCAAGAGTAATCCATCTTTCGCATATTTCAAGAGTACTAGATCAACAATCGAAGGAGGCATACCTGAAGGTTGGGGAAAAGTGATAGATTTCAAGGCAAACGTGAATCGTCATGGGTTGGGTTATAAACCAACTAATGATAGAGATTTTACATCTGCCAAAGGTCGTTTGAAGACTGTCCAAGAAGTGTTTGTCAGCGAAGGTTTCCAAGTCAATGCTATTGAAGATGATAATGAAGATGAAGACTTGAGCAATCTGGTATTCAAGTGCGATGCAGCTTTAGACAACTGGGAAGCAGTAGAGATCCCTGTGATTTTTCCTTTGTCAAAGTAATTTATTTATTTTTATTTGTCGTTTTCAAAAATTCCATAGTCGTGCCCAAAGCTAATGAACTATTTTGTAGGGCCACCTTTTCGCTTTCAATTGATTATCAATAAATTCATTTTGTTAAATTCTCGTTTGTCTCATTTACCATTTTTCGCTTTTTACCTTTAAAAGAAGTTGGAAATCTTTCAAAACTAGAAAAAGAACACCTTTCTCTATCATTTTTGCACATTTAATAAAATATGTCTTCCCAAACATGCAAAGCTATCCCAAACCCTGTTGAATCCAATGACCTTGCTCTCACTTCTGACTTTGATTCGCCCATTTATCAAGCTGAAGATGAGGGTGAGGAGGATTTTGAAGTTCTCACTGAACTGGCAAGATTGGTTGAGTATGAGTACACTGAACTGTACAAAGAGCAGGTAGATTTGATTAATCTTGGCACCGATGAAGGAAAAAAAAGGTCAAGATTGGTACAAAACTTTAGAAAATTCATGAAGGAACCTTTGGAACCCACGCCAATGGTTATGCTAGGTCTAAGAAGATTATGAGAGCTGGGTATTACTAGTTAACCATGGAATCTGATTGCATCTAATATGCCAGAAAATGCCACAAGTGCCAAATTTATGCTGACAAAGTGCATGTACCTCCAACACTGCTGAATGTTTTATCGTCACCGTGGCCTTTCTCAATGTGGGGCATTGACATGATTGGGGAAATTGATCCTAAAGCTTCCAACGATCACCGATTCATCTTAGTTGCCATTAACTACTTCACAAAATGGGTAGAAGCTGATTCTTATGCCAATGTAACCAAGCAAGTGGTTTCTCGCTTCATCAAGAAAGAAATTATTTGCCGCTATGTGTCGCTTCCGCGAAAATAAGGTGCCGGCAAAATAGAAGATTCGCAACCTTTCTTTATTTATCCCTCAGAACGGGAAAGGAAACGATCGGAAAAACCTGACGAAAAGGTATAAGACAAGGTCATAGCAACCGTTGTCTGGGTTCGGGAGTCGGTTACGCAAGGGGAAGGTATTAGCACCCCTCACGTCCATCGTACTCAATGGGATCCACGCTTGTTGTGTTTATCTGACGGGTTTATTTTACTATCTACCTATCAAGGCTGGTCTGAAAATAAAAGAAGATGACTCGGCAAAGCGTCGCACTTTATGCCTACGTATTCTCATCAGAGAATGAGAAATCAGAGTCAACGTAGTTCGGCTAACTACGGGTTATGGGGGAAGGTGGCTCGCCAATACGTCAGTATTGTGCCTACGTACTCTCAACAGATATGAGAGATCAGAGCTTACGTAGTTCGGGATAATACGGCTTACAGGGATTCAGATTCATCT
Organism: Lathyrus sativus; assembly: GCA_963859935.3. Taxonomy (NCBI): domain Eukaryota; kingdom Viridiplantae; phylum Streptophyta; class Magnoliopsida; order Fabales; family Fabaceae; genus Lathyrus; species Lathyrus sativus. The sequence continues at coordinate 477,716,676 of OZ012741.1, read as the reverse complement.
GTTTTTCCGAGTAGGGTTAACAAACAGTTCCAACAGTTGGATGTACGCAGCTCGACCCTTGGAGACTTAAGCGTTACCATTTGCGGTAGAACTGGGAGTTAACGACACTCTTTTCTTCAGAAAAGCTTCCTTTGAATTATGGGCCCACGGGGCAAAAAGGTTTGAAGTTTGTTTTCTGTCTTTTACGAAAGAACTGTTTTTTATGAATGTTTGCAACCAATATCGCACTAGAGACTATGACCTGAGAGTGAATGCGTCGCATGTCACCCAAAGGGCACCATACTAAACATCCAAGTTGTCGAAAAGAAACTCTCCGACAACCCTTTCTCAGATAGCTTAAGGCTCGTAACGTACGGTGTTAATTAACCTTTATTACTGTATTTTAATTTGTTTTGAGATGAGAAGAGAGAGGGACAACTACGGGGAGACTATCAAGTCCTAACAGTTGTCATGCCAAGGATTCATCCTATGGTCGAGGTTTGAAACAGGGAACTCCTAGAAGTTATCATGCATAGGTTTCAACCTAAAGTTCTATCATCACTTCCTTATCAAAGAAAGTGAGATTCCTAGGGGATCATGTCAATGATAAACAGATAAAGATAAAGCATCAGCTTAAACAGTAAACAGTAAACGACTGTAAAATGCATGCAATGCAAGTGAGGGAGGAAATGTGTGTGGGGGCATCAGCCTCCACAAGCTCGTCTCGACCTCAAGCCAGATATGAATAACTGCAATCATACAAAAGAAATGAAATGAAATAAGATGCCATCAAGCAAATCACAAACCACATAGGCAAGGGAGCTGGACTCTACCGAATACCCGCAAGCAAAGCCATACAGTAAAAATACAAGCAGAGGGAGCAACTCAACCTCTAGTGCAATCATGCTCCTAGCTTAAATCAATTTAAATATGAACTTATTCTGATGCATAAAGAAAATCAAACAAGTCACATCAATACAGTTGCACAGAAAGCAAACAGACAGGAAAGAAAGCAGATCAACAGCTTCCCCAGCCTCACAGCAAAGCTCCTCTGACATCAGTTCAGTCCACAGTCTGCAACTACTCTTCAAGGGTACCATCTTCAATAGCAAGTATCAACTTGCTTCTTCAAGCTTCTAACACATCAAACATAAGTATCAACTTATCCTTATTCTTCAAGCCTCAGCTCTCTCCTCCTTACAAGTATCAACTTGCTCTTCCTGATCTGCAAGCTTCAGCTTCTAAGATAGTCTTCAAACACAAAGAAGTATCAACTCTTATCCTCCAATCTTCTAACAAGGAACTCCATCCTCTAGCAAGGGAGAAAGATTCATCTATCAAGATCAAAGTTGGGATGATTGGTAGTAGAGTAAAGACCAAAGGTCACCACTAAGCATCCTATCATCAGAGAAAGGGACCCTGAAAGGTTCTACCAACTTGTAAAGAGCCACACATCCTACCAAAGGAGGGATGAGGTCTTTACAAGGGGACCTTACATCATAGGGAAGAATGGAAGTGATCAACATCTCCCATGTTTATGAAGGAAGAGAATCTATCTAGAAGCTCTGCCTACAAACCTTAATCTTAACACCTAATCAACACTACACCAAAAGAAGGGAAGATTTTCACATCCAAGCTTCTTCAAGCCATCCATTGCATCTTCAACTTGCCTTCAACATCATCCAAGAGCAAGAGAGACAAAACCCTAATCTAAGGGAACTAAAGAAGTCAATCTAGTTGAATTAGTGCATTAAAAATAGTAAACCACATTGTAAATTCCTACAAAAATCCTAAGGGACCCTAATTCGATCATGAATCTACCCTACAAAAATCAGAGGTTGAATCATCCACCAAGTTCTACAAAATAAAATCTAAATCATAAGGTATCAACCATAAACTCTAAAAATGGAGCTCCTAAAGTTTCAACCTAAAACTACCACTTATATTCATCACAAAAATGTGAGAAAAATCTAGAGGGAGCATGCATATCTATGCTAACTACACACAAAAAATCAGGGCAACAATCATCATCACATGATCAAACCAAATTCAACAAGATCAAGCATCAACCATGATTATTTTAATATCAATTAAAATGTAAAAAATCCCATAAAATCAGAAAATGCATGAAATATTAATATTTTTTATCTAAAAAATACTATATTCAATCATGAATCCATGACGAAAAGAATGGGATTAATTGAGTCATTTTTCCATTTTTTATGAATTTTCCAATATCCATGAATAAAATGAAAAAATAAAATGAAAATCAAAATAAAATAACAAACGCGTGGTGTGGATAGAAAATCAAAATAAAATAACAAACGCGTGGTGTGGATAGCATGAAAAATCAGTTCAATATCCAAGCTGGGCCAAAAGGGGGGTGGGAGTATCAACTATGACCTTAAGCCCAAAACCATCAGCTAAATGAAACGCAGCGTTTCGTATAAGTTCAGAAATCCTTCACAAATTTCCTCCACGCGTGGTCGTTGGATGATGCCTTCAGTCCAAGTCAACCTAAGATCTAATGGCTATCAAGTCATCTTCAACCTTTTTGAATCTCTGAACTCAGTTCACCTGCGCGCCAGAGTCACCTCCGGTGACATTCTCCGATCAACCTACCACAACCCTAACTCTCTCTATAATCCACCATTGGCCACGATTCCTTGATGAATCTTGTCCCAAATTTCCTCAGGAATCCATTCGTGCCCTTAATTCATTCTAAAACCTCAAGATTCGCAAGAACACAATCTCAACCGAAAATTCCATAAACCCTAATTGGTCACTAATCTCCAAATTGATGATCCAGAAATCTTCCTACACTATTCTACAATGCATCTAGCTATTCAAAACCTCTTAATTCTACTTAATTTAAGCCATAGAACAAGAACTGCATACCTGGTAAACTTGAGCAAACAGAGAGGTTGAATCTTCAACTCAACCTTCAAGAGCTTGCATAATCCTTCACTAGCCTCTAATCAATCTTCTGTATGCAAAGAAAAGGATTGAAATGCCCTGGATTCTTGAAACCAATTCTGAGTTGCAGATGAAAAATTTCAATGGCTATCACACGATTCTTCACCAATCTTGTTCACTTCTCCATCTGGAATCATCCACCAATGCTAGAGCAAGCTTCTGAGATCAAAATCTTGGATTGAAATGGCTTCAAACCCTGTAACCGATTTTGATTTGCAATGAGAAATTTTAAAGTGCAATCTCACTTTCCTCTCTCAATTCTCACCAACCTTCATTCTGAACCCCTTCTAAATCATATATAGAACATGGATGAATGATCTAGAAAGTTCTAGATCACTCTAATGAGAAATTAAATATCTCACTTCACTTGAAAATCCAATCTCATGGTATATTCAAAACAGTCCTTGCATAAGCTTGGTTATGCCTTGCATTTTGGTTTGGCAATTGTTACTTATGATGTAAGTAACCACTTTTCAAAGCAAGTCCTCAAATTAACCTTCAAGTCAAAATTGTGGCAATTTCAATGTTCTTAAAATGTGTTTTACAATCAAAATGGTATGTTATATGGCTTGGTTTGGACAGGTAGGTCAAAAATCCCAATTTCCATCTTTGGTTCATTTGAAATTCATCCTTATTTTAGGCCATTTTTGTGATTTTGAGATACAAGCAATTACAACCTCTCATGACCTCTTGGATAGCCTTAAAACATCATTTTGAACAAGTTTGATGTTGAACATTTTCCCATTTGAAGCTTGCAAATAGGAGTAATGGCCTTATGATTGAAATGACCTATAATCTTCAAATGACCAAAATACCCTTGACTTGTCAAAGCCATAACTTGAGTTATACAAATCCTATCAAGAACTTCTAGTACTCTCTAGAAAGCTAAGAGGATAAGGAACAACATTCATGTTTACCAAAAGTTCATAGGAATCATCCTTCTAGGGCAAACGTTTCATGCAAGTTGGACAACTTTCAAGCTCCAAATTCACATGCCTCAGATGACTTGTAACTTGTCAAAGCCATAACTTGAGTTATACAAATCCTATCAAGGACTTCTAGCACTCAAATTAAAGCTAAGATCATGCTCTACAACAATCATGTTGGGGTTAAGATGAGATGACAATCACATCTTGAGCTAAATTGCCTTGAAGATAGGGGTCAAACTCGGGGATTTTACACTATCAAGCCTTAGAAACCCTAGCTTGAAACTTCTCAAGCTCTTCAATCATGATGAGTTGTCTTTGGAATCATCCTTATAACATCTCAATGTATCAATCCATGATCACATGTCTCTTGGATTAGGTCTCAACCTTCTCCAAATCATCAGTTGACTTAGGGTTGACCCAGTCAAACCCGAGCTGCACCACTCATGGCTGAGCCTTCTTAATCTTGCACAATGAACTATCTAGGCCTCAAAGTGATCTTCAACACTTCTCATGAGCTCTCCTAGGACCTCAAGTCTAACTTCATGGCTTCAGAATCATCTGATGTTTTTCCACAACTCTCAAGTTAGGAGACACACACTCTTGGCATCAATCACTCTCCCTGAGGATCTTCTAACTTCTCTGACAAGGATATCAACCCTTGAACACTTGAATAACCTTCTTAGCTAGCTTCATAGTCTTGTGTAGCTCTTTATTGGTAATCATATCTCTTGATCTCCTGCATACATGTCAATGCAATGCAAATGATAATGATAATGTGAATGAAATGAAACATGAGCTAGGTAAAGACATGTTGGGCAAATTTTGGGGTGCAACACTATGGAATTCCAAGCCGAATCATAACAGACAATGGGACCAATTTGAACAATAAAACCATGAAGGAATTGTGTGAAATTTTCAAGATCGCACACCACAATTCTTCCCCTTACTGTCCTAAAATGAATGGAGTTGTTGAAGCTGCAAATAAAAACATCAAGAAAATCCTACAAAAGATGGTAAAAACCTATAAAGATTGACATGAGATGCTACCATTTTCTTTGTACGGATACAGAACTTCAATTCGAACTTCAACAGGGGCAACCCTTTTCTTATTGGTGTATGGAACGGAGGCAGTCCCTCCCTATTGAAGTAGAGATATCGTCCTTAAGGGTATTGATGGAAGCCAAGCTTGATGAAGCATAATGGGTCCAAGAAAGATTTGACCAACTGAACCTTATAGATGAGAAGCGTATGACTGCGATGTGCCATGGTCAGTTATACCAGAAACGGATGAAGAGAGCGTTTCACAAGAAAGTTTGAATTCGAGAATTCCATCAAGGAGAAATTATACTCAAGAAGTTCTTGCCAGTTCATAAAGACATGCGTGGGAAATGGATGCCCAACTATGAAGGCTCATTTGTTGTGAAGACAGTCTTCTCCAGAGGATCATTAATTCTCACGACAATGGATGGTGAAGAGCTGGCACATCCTGTAAACTCTAATGCAGTCCGAAAATATTATGCCTAAAAGAACCCGCTAATTCAAAAACCCGAAAAGGAGACTTAGGCAACAATGGGTATCTCGGTGGATCACAATCTATGAAGGAGATCCAAGCAAAAATTAGGGATGGAAATAAAAATAGTAAGAGCTCTTTAAGCTGAAAACCCAAATAGGTTGTTTAGGCAAAAATGAGCGTCCCGGTGGATTGAAAATCCGAAAGGGAGATCCAGGAAAAAGTTAGGGACAAAGGAATTTCACTGCATTAGATGACGCCGAACATTGCAGAATATCAAAACAGAATTCCAATCCAACAACTCTTGTCAGAAGCAGAATTTTGGGTAGTCTTAGTTATTAGGGTTAGTAGGTGTTGTTGGATTCAATGTAACCTTTCCCTATTTCCAATTTCAAATGTAATACTTCATGGAGCTTTGCCATTAGCAAGATACCATTCTTCAATAAAATCAGACTTTTTTCCTATTCAACTTGCCACTTATGCTATCTCTATTTTCATTTTTCTTATGCAAAATGTTATTTGTTAATAATTTTGAAACTGAAGAGTTTTCAAAACTTAAAATTGTTTTTGAAAACACTTGAAAAAGATATAAACTTGCTTTGAATTATGGAAACATCTGAAGGAATCACCGTTCCTTGGAAAGTCTTAATGTTGCAGAAGCATTTTTAGACCATTTTTCAGCGTAAATCCCCAGCGAAGCATAAGCTGACGACACTTTTTGACCAATCCTGTAATTTCCAGTGATTTTCAAGACTACAGAGAATTTCCCAAGTATCTTCCAAGTACTACATATCTACTGATGTTGAGGACTCACTCCCAGTGGAATCATCTTTGTTCCTCACTGAAGTTGTTATACTTGCTCCAGTAAGTTTCCTTAGCTCCATACTTCCTCGAGGAAGTGGATATTTATTTTATCCCCTAAGAAGTCTCTAATCTTGGATGGCTATGCCCAGTGAGCAAGTTTTCTTTGATACAGAAATACAGATTCATGATAGAAATCCCTGAAGTGAAGTCATGATATCATATCCCCAAGTGGAATTTTCTTCTCCCTAGAGAAATTTGGAACTTTGAAGAAAGATTATGGTTCCGCCTATTGACTTTCTATCCATCTCTTGATAGATTCATAACTTTGTGGAGGTTGACCGAGTATTCTCGTCGAGATGTTTATTTCATCTCCCATTTACCTCTCCTTTCGTCTATTTTGTCAGCATCAGCATAAGCATGACATACATACATTTCATTTAGACATATACATTTAGCATCTGCATGTTTGTTATCCCTATTGTCTTTTGTCGTTACTTTGGCTATGGTTACCGCCAAGTAAGTGGGTTTGTCCATTCTCTCCAAGTAGATTTGCCAACCTTATGCATAAAATACCTACTATTTCTAATTTCCCCACAGAGTTCAACCCTCGTGGATGACTGTTATTTCAATTATCTTTTCCATGCCTGGATAAGATAATCTCCATTTAAGTTCATTCCTCAATGGTTGGAGTCTTGTTTGACAGTTTATTTCTAGCTAGATTCTAGATTGAACTTTGGTCCCTACTGTTGCACCCTAAAATTTGCCCAACCTTTTTCTTTGGCTGGCTTGTGTTTCATTTCATTTCATTTCTTTCTAGCATTTGCATTGCATAACATGTTGCATAGAACAGGGAATCAAGAGATTGTGCATCAAGAAGAGTCTACTCAGAGGGTTGAGCCTAAGCAAGGGGTGCTACTCAAGTTTGGATGATAATAAAGTCATCAGGAAGTGGACATTGGTCTTATGAAAGAAAGGATAGATGGATATGTGTGGGTCAGCTCCTAACTGGGAGGCCAACTGAAGAGCACCAGGAGATTATGAATGCATGATTATGGGTATGAGATGTAAGGAAAGCTCATTGAGGGCCTTGAGGGTCATTGTGGAGCTTATTCAAGTTGTTGTGTGAAGTGGAGCCAACCACGGTTGAAAGTATTGTAGTTAGGGTTTTCATCTGGTAAATCCTCAGTCAACTGTGCAATTGAAGAAGATAGAAACTCAATTCAAAGTCACTATGGTCATGGTATGTTGTGTTAAGACATATGAGACACCATTTCAAGTTTAATTCATCAAGGGTTAAGTGTGTGAGAAGTTACTAAATTAGGGTTCTCAGGGTAAAATCCCCTATTTAGTGCCTGACTTCAAGACCACCTACCTCAAGATGAAAGTCTCATCTCAATTTTTGGCCAACATGGAACTTGTAGAGCATGTTGTTAGCTTTAAGTTTAGTACTATAAGTCCTCGATTGGATTTATAGAACTCAAGTTATGATCCGGACAAGTTACACGTCATTTGAGGGATGTGATTTTGGTCAACAAAAGTCAACCAACTTCCAATCCGGTTTTTACCTAGAGGGATGTTTCTCCTCAACTTTTGGCCAACATGAAAGTTGTAGGTCTTGATCTTAGCTTTCCAAATTGTACTAGAATTCTTCAATCGGATTTGTAGAACTCAAGTTATGAGGTTTACAAGTCAAGGGTATTTTGGGAAAGTAAGATTACAGGTCATAAAATTATAGGTCCATTTCACCAACATAAGTACTTCAAATGGAAATCTTTTCAACATGAAACTTGCTTCAAATGGGGCCATTTGCACTACCGAATCATCTTTTGTCATGGTGGGGGCTTGGATTGAGAATTTGGGGTTTGAATTTTTCATAAAGGAGGCTTAAATTGAGAAAATGAGAATTAATGGATTTTAAACTTTTTCAAGGCAAGTTTGTGCATTTTTTGATTGCAAATAATAATTCAAAGACTTTGCCATCCTCACATTGGAAATTTGAGGTCTCAAAATAGGCCATTTTCATGGTTTCTTCCTCTTGAAGTAACAAAGTGGAAATCAATCATATGATCAAAATTAAGCCTCCAATCTCATTCCTTTGATTAATACAATTGATTTGTTGTGGATTTGGATTAAAAAAACTAGCTGGTGTAGTGGTAAAAACGTGCATGACAATTTGAAAAAGTGGTGAAATGTGAAATTTTGAAATGGGCTGTTTAGCTTGAATTAAAGCCCCATTTGATCATAAACCCATCATATAAGTATTCTATATAAAAATTGGAGCAGAGCTAGGTCATTTTCGTGCATGAACAGCCATTACACATTTTGAAAAAGTGGTGAAAAACTCAAAAACGAATTCTCAGATTGAACCACTTTCAGACCAAATCAAGCCTTCAAACACCTCAATTGAAGTTCATGGAGTAATTCTGGGCGTTTTTCGTTAAGCTTTATCACAATTTCAAGAACCAGTGGAGGCTCTCCACTAGGTAAAATATTTTTCAACCTTACACTCTTGATATGCCATGGTTTTTCACCATTTTCGTTGCATTTGAATCCTTGAGTTACATAGATCATTTCTGGATCATTTTTGTTTGTGTTTGTGGTATTTGATTTTGTGAGCTCAAAGTTGTGTTGTTTCGTTTTGAAGAATTTTCGTGTTGTTTTGCTGTAATTTTTATGGATTCTTACTCCTTGCAACATGTAGATGAGGTTTAGACCATTTAATTTGAGTTTTTTGTGAACTTTAATTTTTGCACGTTTTGCTTGTTGTTTGATTTCTGGAGTTGTTGTAGAGAATTAAAGGAAATGAAGGCTAGATTCTTGTTCCTCTCGGTGAGGAGATGAATTTTCATCTAAGGAAGTTGGAAAACGGTTGAGAAACGGCAAAGTTACGGTGGGGAAGGTGGTCCGCGGCGGCCAGAGACGAGGAAGAAGATGACCAGAGTTCTTCCGGCGCCGGCGAGTTCCAATGGAGAAGATGAGCTGACGTGGCGCAGTCGTGTTCGTCCGATTTGGTGGTTTTTGATCATGCGGATTATTTTAAGACCCATGTGCTCCCTTTTATCTTGTGCACACTGTTGCACCCCAAAATTTGACCAACATTTGTTTACCAAGCTTGTGTTCACTAGCATGATCATCTGCTTCTCATTGATATGTGGGCAGTAGATCAAAGGGTATGGTTACCCAGCAAGGGTTATATGAGACTTTGAAGCTATCCAAGAAAGTTATTCAAGTGTTCAAAGGTTGATACCTTTGTCAGAGAACTCAAGAGATCCTTAGAGAGATTGGTTGAAACCAAGGTTGTGTGTCTCCTAACTTGAGAGTTGTGGGAGCTCCTCAGATGATTCTGAGACTATGAGGATGGACTTGAAGCTTTGAGAAAGCTTGTGAGATGTCTTGAAAGCCATCATGAAGCCTAGAGAGGTCATTGTACAAGAATTCAGAAGATTCAGCCATGAGTGGTGGAATTAGGGTTTGACTGGGTCAACCCTAGGTCAATTGATGATTTGGAAAGGGTTGAGACCTAATCCAAGAGCCATGTGATCATGGAGTGATGCATTGAGATGCTATAAGTATTATTCCTAGACCAACTCATCATGGTTGAGGAGTTTGAGAAGTTTCAAGCTAGGGTTTCTAAGGCTTGACAGTGTAAAATCCCCTAGTTTGATCCCTATCTTCAAGGCAGTGTAGCTCAAGATGTGATTGTCATCTCATCTTCCCCACAACATGAATGTTGTAGAGCTTTCTCTTAGCTTTAATTTAAGTACTAGAAGTCCTTGATAGGATTTGTAGAGCTCAAGTTATGACTTTGACAAGTTACAGGTCATCTGAAGTATGTGAATCTGGGTCCTTGAAAGTTACCCAACTTGCATCCAACTTTTGCCCTAGTAGGATGATTCCCATGAACTCTTGGTCAACATGAATGTTGTAGAGCATCGTCTTAGATTTCTATAGAGTACTAGAAGTCCTTTATAGGATTTGTAGAACTCAACTTATGGCTTTGGCAAGTCAAGGGCATTTTGGTCATTTGGAGGTTATAGGTCATTTCAAGCATAAGGCCATATCTCCTATTTCCAAGCTTCAAATGGAAAAATATTCAACATCAAACTTGCTTAGAATGATGTTTTAAGTCTAGTAGGGAGGTAATGAGATGTTGAAAAGGCTTTTATCAAAAAGTGATTAAAATGACCTAAAATGGAGGCATAAGTTAAATAAGTTGAAATTGTAAATTGGAAATCCCAAGTTACGCATCCAAACCATGTCATATAATAGGTCATTTTGACTCTAAAAGCCATTATAAAAACAATGGTTCAGCCACAATTTTGATTTGAGGCCTAGATCATGGGGCTTCTTTGGAAATGGCTTACTTGCATCTTAAGGCACAAAAGCAAAACATGAGAAAACTCAATGAACAAGTTAGTTAAGGGTTTCAACACACCATACATCTCATGCGGGGAGAATTTCAAGTCAGAATTGGTGGTTACAAGAGGCTTGGCATGAGATAGCACATGATGAGAAGTGAATTCATAATGTCATGACATGAGATTTCCAATTTCTCATTGGATGGTCCTAGATGGTTCTAGATGATTCTAAACCACTCTATATAACATGTAGAACTTGCTCAGATGCAAGGTTGGTGTAAGATTTGAGAGGAGAGAGAGAGTGATATCTTGTTGCTTCCATTGCATGTCAAGTTTCAATTCTAAATTCTTCTTCAATTCCATTCTTTTTTTCTATACAAACACACTCCATTGATGATTCTGAATGTGTGCACATTGATTTGAGAGCAATTCATGGAGGTTTGAAGGAAGTGGCAATTGGATTTTGCAAGAAGCAAGTGGTGTTCGAATCTTGAAGTACAAGCATCCTCTCTTCAAGATTTTGTAAACAGAAGAGCTAAGATCATCCAAGGATCGTTTCTGGAAGGTTACAAGTGCTGAATTGAAGAGTTGCTACTACTGCCATACAAGATAACCAGGTTTGCAATTTCTCTACCACCTCATAATTTAAGCATGGCTAGGTTGAGTTGTTAATGTAGAACGGTTAGAGACCCCTAGGTGATGATTTCTGGAAGTTTATGGATCAATTGGTGAAGGTTGAGTGTGAGACATCATTTCTTTAATGACCAAGAACTCGAGCTACAGTGAGTGTTAATACATGTGTGATAGTTAGTTTTCATTAGTGAGGTGAGGTGAACATTTTAGTGTAAGGAAATTGAAGATTTATCCCAGTTGAAGTTTGAGTATAATGGACGATTCACTATCGGGTTGGTGGTTAGAGCGGGTTCCAATGAAAACCAACACCATGGCTGTGATCAGTGGAAAAAATGGATTGATTTAGGGTTTTGAAAATTATAATTTGATGAGGATTCGAGGGTACACGGATTGATGGAAGTCTGGCATGTTAAACTCTATTTCTTGAAGCTCTCACGCAAAACCCTAGCTGGAGGTTGAAGACAACCTCCCAGCCATCAGATCTAGATTGACCCTTTGACTCTCGTTTGATCCAGCGGCTCGTGTTTAATTTCAGTTTGAGAGGGAATTTAGAAAACGAGTGAAACACACCGTTTCATTAAACGGTGGCTTCATGGGCTTAAGTATGCTGAACGCTATTCCCACCCCACTTGAGGCCCACTTGACTAAATGAACTGCCCATGCTTGCTATCTGCACCTAGGTTTTACCATTTTAATTTCATTTTCTTCCATTTCATTAATCTTTGAGAAATCATAATAAATAGGAAATTAATGATTTTTGCATGGGGATTTTTTCTCCCATTTCATATTCATGTCTAGAAAATTATCAAATAAAAATATTTGCATTTCATGCATTTTTAATATTTTTTTGTATTTTCCATTTTAATATCTTTTTTAATTCTTTTATGTTGATACATGAATTTATAGAATTTTGGTTAGGTAGTTCCCTTCATATTTTTAGACCATTCTTTTTAGGATAGTTAGATATAAGATTTAGTTTCCCCCAGGATTTATTCCATATTTTTATGACTTAGTTTTGGTTAGTTTTGACTAGACAACTTTAGCTTGTGTAGAATTAGGTCAATCCTCAACATAGGTCCACAATAACACTAGAATTTTGGGTTTCTAGGTCAAGTTAGACATTGGGGCATATAAGGGTATTAATTGTAGGTATGTAGGATCCCCTAGAAATTATATTAGGTTTTAATATAGTAGTATACTATTTTTAAGTGATTTTTGTAGTTGATGATTGTTTGTGTTGCCCTTGTGGGCTTGTATTTTTGTTTGCTTTGCTTTGTGGGCTTGGAGAGCTTGGTTTTGTTCTGAGGAGAATTGAGGAGCATAGTAGGAGCATTGAGGAGCTTGAGAGCTTGATCTTGTTTGTTTTGTTGATTGTTTTAGGGTTAGGGATTAGGAAGAGCTTAGACCTAGTTAACTTCTTTCTCAAAAATGGATGGTATCTTTCACCTCCATTCCTCCCTGTGATTCAAAGTCCTTCCATGGTATACACCTCTCTCCTTTGGAGGGATAAGTGATTGTACCTAGGAATTAGAACTTTTGAGGGAACCATTCCTTTGATGTTGAACCCTTATAGGTCACCTTTGGTGGTCAATAAGCAGTTCAATGTCCCAGCTTATCCAGTAAGTGATTTCCTCTGGTTTGAGTATCTTGAGAGATGTTGAGCTTGAATGTGAAGATGAAGACTTCATTGAAGAGTGTTGAAGAGGATAAATCCTTGAGTATTTCCATTCCAGCTGAAGCTTGAAGAGCAACAAGAGCAAGTTGATACTTGAAGACCCCTAAAGATGAAGTAAAGACTGAAGGATGAAGTTGACACTTCTAAGTGGTTGAGATTTATTCTGGAGAGCTGAAGCTTGAAGAACAAAGGAAGTTGACACTTACTTTGATACCTGGAGATCCTGAAGGAGCCAAGTTGATACTTGTGGTTAATAGTGAAGCCTGAAGGTGGAACTGATCAAGGAGCTGAAGCTTAGAGAGGATAAGTTGAGACTTATGTTGAAGGTTTGAAACCTGGGAAAGCAAATTGATATTTGTCAAGAGTGATGGAAGTCTGAAGACTGAATTGCTATTGGAGGAGCTGAAGCTTGGGGTTGAGAGAGGAGTTGATCTCCTTTCTTTTCTTTTTCTTTGTTGTATTGATATGTGTTGTCTGACTTGCTTGATGCATTAGGATAAGTCCATATCTAGAATAGGTAGAATCTAGGAGCATGATTGCACTAGAGGTTGAGTTGCTCCCTCTGCTTGTATTGTTACTGTGTGGCTTTGCTTGCGGGTATTCGATAGAGACCAGCTCCCTTGCCCATGTGGTTTGTTTGCCTGATGGCATTTTATTTCATTTTCTTCTGTATGATTGCAGTTTACTGTATTTTGCTTGATAGCATGTTGTTTTATATTTCAGTATGATTACTGTTATCCATTCTGGCTTGAGGTTGAGATGAGCTTGTGGAGGCTGAAGCCCCACACACATTTCCTCCCTCACTTGCATTGCATGCATTTTACTGTTAAGCTGATGCTTTGTCTGTTTTGGTGTATCATTGACATGATCCCTTAGGACTCTCATTTCCTTTGATAAGGAATTGATGATAGAACTTTAGGTTGAAACCTATGCATGATAACTTCTAGGAGTTCCCTATTCAAACCTCAACCGTAGGATGAATCCTTGGCATGACAACAGTAGGACTTGATAGTCTCCCTCCTAGTTGGGTCTGTTCTCTTCTCATCTCAAAACAGTTTAAGATACAGTAATCATGAATGATTTCTTTCGTACGTTACGAGCCTTAAGCTACATGAGAAAGGATTATGGGAGAGCTTCTTTGCCACAGTCTGGATGTTTAGTATGGTACCCTTTGGGTGACATGCGACGCATTCACTCTCAGGTCATAGTCTCTAGTGCGATTGAAATTGAAAACACAATAAAAAACACTTCTTTCGTAAAAGACAGGAAATAAACCGTAGTGTCCCGAACTATGTAAGCTCTGATCTCTCATACCTTTTGAGAGTACGTAGGCACAATACTGATGTATTGGCGAGCTACCTTCCCCCATAATGCGTCGTAGGCCGAACTACGTTGACTCTGATTTCTCGTTCTCTGATGAGAATACGTAGGCATAAAGTGCGATGCTTTGCCGAGTCATTTTTCTTTTCTGTTTAAGCCAGCCTTGATAGGTAGATAGATAAAACCAACCCGTCCAGTAATCACAACAAGCGTGGATCCCGTCGAGTACGACGGACGTGAGGGGTGCTAATACATTCCCCTTGGGTAACCGACTCCCGAATCCAGACAATGGTTGCGGTGACCTTGTCTTACCCTTTTTCGTCAGGTTTTTCCGATCGTTTCCTTTCCCGCTCTGAGGGATAAATAACGAAAGGTGGAGACTCTTCTGTTGTGCCGGCACCTTATTTTCGCGCAAGCGACAGCTGGCGACTCTGCTGGGGATCTCAACGGTTCCCTATGCGATTCAATCCTAACGCTTGTATGTTTACTTGTTGGGTTGCGTTTATTTATCGCATTTTACTTCTCGCACTCTATTTCCCGCATTTTATTTTCAGTATAGTATGATTATCTGTGCTGTTGTGGGAAGGGGCATTCTCATGAGTGAGAAGCCAGACCCAGGCTTGAGTGCACCATAGAATTAGTTGTGGAAGTTAGTGGGCGCGTGCTTGCTTTGCAGGCACTAGTGTCTCATGAAATCCACGCTCAGACGAGGTTCATCCGGTGGGCTTCTCTTTCAACCCTTTGGGTTGAGACGGTTGCTGGTTTGGTGGATTGTCGATTCTAGGGACCGATCATTTGTGATTCAGCCGAGTGAGGCCGCTTCATGAGCTGGTGATGCCACACCTTCTGGGTATCGTATCACCTCTCTTGAATGTCTGTGACGCTGATGAACGCATAGGATGCCGAACTTGAGTCAGTTTAGGTTCATACCTGTGAGCAGTGTTAGGTTTATTGCAGGAAACCGTGACCTTCAGACTACCTGGTTTTCTTGACAGTGAATCAGTTTTGTTGGTACCGGGGTTTCTCAGTTGCAGATTTATTTGTTCTTGATAGAGCAGGTTTTGATCAGAGGATCTTATCATCAGATGTGTATTTGTTCTTGATAGAGCAGGTTTTGATCAGAGGATCTTATCAGCAGATGTTGTTTGTTCTTGATAGAGCATATTTTTGATTGGGGTCTGAAGATCTCATCAGCAGATGTTGTTTGTTCTTGATAGAGCAGATTTTTGATTGGGGTCTGAAGATCTCATCAGCAGTTGTATGTCTGTTCTTGATAGAGCAGATTTTTGATTGGGGTCTGAAGACCTCACCAGCAGATATTTCTTGATCCTACATCCGAGGTCCTTATTATCAGACATTTGTTCTTGACAGAGCAGAATTATGATCCTGTGTATATGGCCCTATCAGACGGTGGTTCTTGGCAGATCAAATTTGTGGTCCTACAACAGGGTTTTCTTCTCATCAGATGCAGTGGTTGTTCTTGATAAAGCAAGATTATGGTTTTGTTGATACAGAATCTCCACAGCACCAGTTGCCCTGATCTCTTATTGCATGATTGCATTTTGCATTAGTTTGCATACTCATTTGCATTTCATTAACGTGTGTATGTGTTGCAGGTACCGTTTTCTCCGATCCAGGATTTCTTGCCTCCTATCGTATTGTTATGGGCTCTCTAAGGAAGACCGTGGCTTACAAGTGCCCTGCCCCTGATGTGGTTAAGCTGACTGGTTTGATAGCTTTAGCAGATGATTCTGTGAGGGATGAGTTCAGAAAATCTTACGGCAGGTTGCTCAGTTTGGTTCATAAGTCTTCTGTGTTCGAGGTGAATGGGTTGCATGCTCTGCTGCAGTTCTACGACCCTCCGCTGAGATGTTTCACTTTTCAGGACTTTGTTCTTGCACCTACGCTGGAAGAGTATGCTAATTTGCTAGGTGTGCCTATCAAGAGGCAGATGCCTTTTGTTCACATGGATGCTGAGCCTGATCTGGCTGGTTTAGCTCCTTCACTTCATCTGGATGCCTCCGAGTTGGTATTGACTAGTTGGAACAAGGTTCCCGGATTCTCCTTGCAGTTTCTAGTGGGAAAGGCTCAGCAGTATGCCAAAGACGGATGTTGGGTCGCGTTCAATGCCATCCTCGCTCTGTGCATATATGGCATTATTCTGTTCCCCAACATGCCCGATTTTGTAGACTTCGACGCTTTTCACATCTTCGCATCAGGGAATCCAGTCCCTACCTTGATAGGAGATGTCTATCATTCAGTCCACTACAAAAACAAGAACAGGAGGGGGAAGAATTTCTCGTGCTGCGTACCCTTGCTGTACAAATGGCTTGATAGCCATTTGCCCAAGAGGGGTCCTTTTGTCTTGTCTGCAGCCACAGCTGAATGGTCCGAGCGTCTGATGAGTTTATCTGCAGAGGATATTGACTGGTTCGACAGAGATAGGTTGGGTACTGAGGTGATCTTCAGTTGCAGCGGGTTTCCAAATGTGCCTTTGATAGGTAGGAAGGGCTGTATAAACTACAATCTGTCGTTGCTGGTTCGGCAGTTTGCGTATGCTTTGAGAACTCCGCCGAAGGATGAAGAGGTATAGGAATCTCTATACCTCACTGGTATTCTAGAGGGGGATCTGTTGTCCAAACTTCAGCGCGCGTGGAATGGTATCAGTAAGCGAGGAAAGCCATTGCTGGGAAAAAGCAACAATCAAGCCTACCCTCCGTATTTGACTTGGATCAGAGCCAGAGCAGATGCTATAGGGATGTCGTTTCCTCATGCCAAGCCAGAAAGCCCTCCAATGATCGAAGAGCCTACTACTATGCCCATTCAGCAGCATAATCAGGTGTTAGCTGAGCGGGACGAATTGAAGCGGGCGAACGAAGAACTGGAGAAGGAATTAGCTCAGCTCCGAAGCGAGAGGAACGAAGCCATTCATTCTTTCAAAAGGCAGACAGAGTTGGTGAACCAGCTAGGTACAGACCTGACTAAGCAGATAGCCGAGCGTGAGCGCATGGGTCAAGACTTCAAAGCTGTCAACGACGTACTGGCTACGAAGAAGCAGCATTTGGACGAGGCATATCGGAGGATATCCAAGTTCAACCAGCACTGGAAGGCTTCCCTGGCCACCAGGAAAGAGCGGGAGGATAAGCTGATGCTGCGGATCTCCAAGCTGGAAGCCCAGGTGAAGGACAGTGAAAAGAGGTTTGATGAAGAAACCGCCCGCAGATACGCCGCCGAAGGCCAGCTCAACAAAGCTCTCGCTAACCTGAAGGAGCGCAAGCTGACGTTTGAGTCCAAAAAGCGGAAGTTAGAAGAATGCTTCGGCGAAGGAGCATGGGAAAGTTTGGTCGAAGGACTTCAGTACACCATTGCTCACTCCGCCGGATCATCCAGAAATGGAGGAGTTGTTAGAAGAGTATCGCGCCCGTGGCCGTACTTGACTATTTGCATTCCTTTTGTTTTGATCATTGTTGTATGCTGACCATCACCAGGCTTGTTGGCTGAGGTCACGCTGTTGATTCATCTTGTACTCGCTGATGCTATGTACTGCCTTGATAGGCTTTCTTTATATATGAGATTGTTGTTTCCATGATTGGACCCGGACTTCTTCTTATTATTATTATCAGCACTGGCACTCAGGCACTAGGATCGGGGGAGATCTCCCAAATACACAGACACACGCATGCATTTGCATGAAGCATTTGCATGACGAGCATTTTGTTGTTTTTCCTAACCCTTCTGTGTTTAATAGATTTTTCAGGTTTACAGGTCGTCCCAGGTTGTTTCCGGTGGTTCTAGGATTGATCAGAGACCGATTCATCGTTATCCTACTAGAGCTAATCAGACCAGAATCATAGATCAAGTGCAAACCGATGTTCAAGAGCTCCGCGAAAGGATGGATCGCTTCATGGAGCTTATGCATGTGGTCGCCAACGGCCAAGATCAGCTCAGAACTTTGGTTCAGCCTTTGATCTCCAGGGTTGATAGCAACGGCGTGCTCCACGGTGGGACCGTGCCTACTCCTCCACCAGTTGAAAATCCGCAGAATGGTGTCCCCGTGGCCAGGGGCAACGGCAGTGCTCATGGCAATGTGATGGCCAACATCGGACTCAATACGACGGGCGTCGGTAATGGAAGTCTGGGAGCTAATGTCAATGTCGGGTCGGGCAACGGCAATGCAGATTTCGGGAATCTGTTTGTGCCTCAGCCATGGCTTGAGGACCACCAAGATGATGTGTTCTCTCAGAAGGGTGCTGAAGGAGAGCTGAATGCTGAAACGCGGCTTAGATTCAAAGCACTTGAAGATAAAATGAGAGACATCGAGAATCAGAATACTTTGGGCGTTGATATGTCCAAGTTGGGACTAATTGCTGATTTCAAGGTACCTCCTAAGTTCAGGGTACCTGAATTTGAGAAATATAAGGGCACCACTTGCCCTCGTGTCCACCTGAGATCGTACTACAGGAAGATGTCTGCTTATTCCGAAGACGAGAAGTTGCTGATGCACTTCTTCCAAGACAGTCTTTCCGGGCCATCCCTTGAGTGGTACATGGGTCTGGAGCCCACTAGTGTGCGTACATGGAAGGATCTCGCTGAAGCGTTTGTGCACCACTACCAATACAATAGCGACTTGGCCCCGAACCGAGTTCAGCTGCAGAACCTATCGCAGAGGAACAATGAATGGTTTAAGGAGTACGCCCAGCGGTGGCGTGAATTGGCAGCCAGGGTTCAGCCGCCGATGGTTGAACGAGAGCTCGTGCAGATGTTTGTAGCTACCCTCCCAGGGGTTTACTATGAAAAGTTAGTCAGCGGTATGTCTGGGACGTTCTCAGCTCTCATTACCATGGGCGAGCACGTCGAGAACGGAATCAAGATCGGGAAAATTCAAGGTGAGTCATCCTCAGCTGGAGGAGGAGGAAAGAAACCTTATGCTGGTAAACAGCGAGAAGGAGAAGCGAGCACTGTGACCAACGCTCGAAGGAAGGGCAAAGGCCCTCAGCAGCAGATAGCCAGCATAAATATCCCGGCAGCTCCGCAGCAGCAGCAGCAACCGAATCAGCAGGGATATAGAAAGTACCAGAATTGGGCATCTTTGGCAAACCGTCACTTCGAGGCACCGCCCATGTCGTACGCGCAACTCTTGCAGACCTTGCTTCAGCTTCAGTTGGTCCAGAAGAGGACGATGGTTCCCTTGACAGGGGCACCTCCACCAGGGTACGACGCAAATGCCACTTGCGATTTCCACTCAGGGGCACCAGGCCACACAATCGAGAACTGCAAAGCCTTCAAGCATAAGGTGCAGGACCTGGTAGATGCCAAGATCATCAACTTTTCCGATAATGTGCCCAATGTCACGAAGAATCCCATGCCGAATCATAGGGGAGGTGGTGTGAACGCCATTATCGAAGAGGAGAGTGTCGATCTGTTGACTGACGTCAGAGATCTAAAGACGCCGCTTAGCTTCGTCAAAGCTAAGTTGTTGAAAAGAGGGTTCTTTCCAGGGTGCGGAGAATTATGTATGGAATGTGCTACACGTTCTGATGGATGTGAGCAGTTGGTCGAAGGAATTCAAAGTCTGATGACTGAGGGGATTCTGCAGTTTAGCCGGAAGGCTGAAAGTGGATCAGGAGAGGTAGTGCTGAAGCAGGCCGATGAAGTCGCCACCATCACCATCCCTCGCCGGCCGATAACTATTTCGGCGCCCAGACCGCCTACAATCACTATTACCAAAGCTGGGCCGATACCCTTCGAGAGCACTAACACCGTTTCGTGGCATTATGGGGCTGAAGTCTATTGCAACGAACAAAGGTTGGAGCTAGAGCCGTATGGGTCGACTGTGGAGAATCTTGCGAGAATCAGTGGTATTACTCGCAGCGGAAGAGTATTCGCACCGCCAGAGGTCGTAGCGGATAAAGCGGTCAAAGCTGATGCGGCCGATAAAGGGAAAAGCAAAGTCGTTGAAGAAGTCCCGTGTGGGGTAGAGAAATATTTGCTTGTTAAGGATACCGAGGAGTTTATGCGGTTGATTAAAAAGAGCGACTACAAGATTGTAGATCATCTCCATCAGACGCCCTCGAAGATTTCCATTCTCAACCTGTTGCTGTGTTCCGAAGCACACCGCAATGCGCTGCTGAAGGTATTGAACTCCGCCTACGTACCGCAAGAAATATCGGTGAATCAGCTAGAAGAGGTTGTAGCCCACGTTAATGCTGGGAATGGGCTAGGGTTCACAGACTTAGAGCTGACGCCAAAAGGGAGGAATCACAATAGCGCCCTGCACATCTCGATAGAGTGTAGGGGCATAATCATGTCGCACGTTCTGGTGGACACGGGTTCGTCGCTTAATGTTCTTCTGAAGAAGGCGTTAATGAAGTTGGATACTCGTGCAGTGATCTGCACACCCAGTGATCTGGTTGTGAAGGAGTTCGACGGGACTAGACGCCACGTTTTCGGGGAGGTGACCCTGCCGATCCAAGTCGGTCCGGAAACGTTCAACGCGGTCTTTTATATTATGGGCATCATGCCTGCCTACAGTTGTCTCTTGGGTCGGCCATGGATCCATGATGCTGGTGCCGTGACCTCCACGTTGCACCAAAAGCTCAAATATGATGTCGGGGGAAGCATCGTAACCGTGTGTGGCGAGGAAGACATAATGGTGAGCCATTTGTCATCCTTTAAGTATGTTGAAATGGATGGCGAAATCCATGAGACTCTTTGCCAAGCGTTCGAAGCTGTCAAGGTAAAAGAAGTAGCTCCGGTAGTCACTGAAAAGCCAGAGATGAATCTCTCCTCATTCAAGGAGGCTCGGGCCGTTGTCCAAGCTGGATCTACCCCAGGCTGGGGGCGAATTTTGGAGATACCCAACAAGCAGGATAAGTTTGGGTTGGGATATTCTCCTGGAGCTGAAGCTTCTTCTTCTTCGTCTAGCAGTGCGTCTCGAGGTAAAGGGCCGATCCAATTTACCAGTGGCGGAGTAATTTTCGAAAGCATCAACGCGGTGTCTGAAGACAGCGGGGATAGCTATTGTGACCTCGACTCTTGGATTCAGCCAAGCAAGCCGGGCGAGGGCCTCAGCAATTGGACCATCAAGGATATCATCCAGATGACAAGTGAAGAGTAATGATTTACTTTTTCCAATCATTGTACAACCCTATGTCCTACCCGGGGCATAGCGGTTTTATCGTCAGGGCCTTGTTGGATTATGTACATGCATTTTGTTAATAAATCAAAGGCGTTTTCTTTGTATTCAAATATTGTGATCTCTGTTATTCCTGTTTTATATTTGTTTTGAAAAACAGTAAAATGGCAATGGGGTTTGTGCTAACCTGCATATTCTTGTTTTAAACTTAACCCTTGTTATTGCAGGATCCACATAACAGATGACATCGACTCTGGACCTTCTACGGCTCACTTCGACTTCGATTGCCCAATCTATCAAGCCGAAGAAGAGATTGATGAAGACGAAGACCTTCCTGAGGAGTTGGCCCGCTTGTTGAAACAAGACGAAAAAGGTTATTCTGCCTCATGAGGAGGAGATCGAAATCGTGAACCTGGGTTCTGAAGAGCTCGTCAGAAACGTCAGGATAGGGGCTGCGTTGCAGAGTGATGTCAAGCAGAGATTGGTCGAGATGCTAAGAGAGTATAGTGACGTCTTTGCTTGGTCATACGAAGATATGCCCAGACTTGACACGGACATCGTGGTCCACCACTTGCCGCTGCGAGAAGATTGCCCTCCCGTTAAGCAGAAGCTTAGGAGGACGAGACCAGATATGGCCGTTAAGATCAAGGAAGAAGTGCAAAAACAGCTTGATGCTGGCTTCTTAGCGGTCACGACTTACCCTCTGTGGGTCGCCAACATAGTACCTGTACCGAAGAAGGACGGTAAGGTACGCATGTGCGTCGATTACCGGGATTTGAACAGGGCGAGCCCTAAAGATGATTTCCCGTTGCCTCATATCGATGTGTTGGTCGACAATACAGCCCAGTTCTCCGTGTTTTCGTTCATGGATGGCTTCTCCGGTTACAACCAGATCAAGATGGCGCCGGAGGACATGGAGAAAACGACGTTTATCACTCCATGGGGAACATTCTGCTACAAGGTAATGCCTTTCGGTCTGAAGAACGCAGGGGCCACTTACCAACGAGCAATGGTAACTTTGTTTCATGACATGATTCATCATGAGATTGAGGTCTATGTTGATGACATGATTGCGAAGTCCCAAACGGAGGAAGAGCATCTGGTCAACTTATTGAAGCTTTTTGAGAGGCTTAGGAAGTTCAGGTTGAGGCTGAATCCTAACAAATGTACTTTCGGAGTACGGTCCGGAAAGTTACTGGGGTTTATCGTGAGTGAACGAGGCATCGAGGTTGATCCTGCGAAAATAAAAGCCATTCAAGAAATGCCAGCGCCGAAAACAGAAAAAGAAGTTCGTGGTTTCTTGGGCCGAATAAACTACATTGCTAGGTTTATCTCTCAGCTCACAGCCACGTGTGAACCGATGTTCAAGCTTTTAAAGAAAGATCAGGCAATTATCTGGAATGAGGATTGCCAGAAGGCATTTGACAAGATAAAGCAGTACCTCAAAGAACCTCCAATCTTGATACCCCCAGTGGCTGGACGGCCTCTAATCATGTACTTGACAGTTCTTGAGAATAGTATGGGGTGTGTTCTCGGTCAGCACGACGAGACAGGAAGAAAGGAGCATGCCATTTACTACTTGAGTAAAAAGTTCACTGACTGTGAATCTCGCTACTCGATGCTGGAGAAGACGTGTTGTGCACTAGCCTGGGCTGCCAAACGTCTACGACAGTACATGCTCAATCACACCACTATGCTAATTTCGAAGATGGATCCGATCAAGTACGTCTTCGAGAAGCAGGCTCTTTCGGGCAGGATTGCCAGATGGCAAATGGTGTTAACGGAATATGATATTCAGTACGTGTCCCAGAAGGCCATCAAGGGAAGTATATTATCTGATTACCTTGCCGAACAGCCGATCGAGGATTACCAGCCGATGAAATTTGAATTCCCTGATGAGGATATTATGTTTCTCAAAGCGAAGGATTGCGATGAGTCGTTGCCCGACGAGGGGCCAGATAGGAAATCCCAGTGGAAATTGATATTCGATAGGGCGGTTAATTCCTACGGAAGTGGCATCGGGGCGATCATCACGACTCCCCACGGATCCCACATCCCGTTTACTGCGAGACTGACGTTTCCAGTCACCAACAATTAGGCGGAGTACGAAGCATGCATCATGGGTCTAAAAGAGGCAATTGATTTGAGAATCAAGAACCTAGACGTATATGGTGACTCGGCGCTTGTGATCAACCAGATTAAAGGGGAGTGGGTGACTCGTCAATCGAATTTGGTGCCGTACATGAATTATGCCAGAAGGCTACTTCCGTTCTTTGATCGAGTGGAACTCCATCATGTGCCCAGAGCGGAAAATCAAATGGCTGATGCCTTAGCCACGTTGGCTTCGATGTATAAAGTCAATTTTTGGAATGAAGCTCCAAGAATTGTCCTTTCGCGTCTTGATAGACTTGCATTTGTCTTTGCAATCGAGGAAACCGCCGACGGCAAGCCATGGTTCCATGACATCCAGACTTTCCTTATGACTAAGGAGTATCCTGCGGGTGCGTCAACCCAGGATAAGAAGACTCTGAGGAGGCTGTGTGGAAATTTTTATCTCAATCCTGATGGAGTTTTGTATAAAAGAAACCACAATCTCGTGCTACTCAGGTGTGTGGATGAGAAAGAGGCGAGTATGCTCATGGAAGAAGTCCATGAAGGCACATTTGGTACGCACGCCGGCGGGCATGCTGTGACGAGAAAGATCCTGAGAGCAGGATATTACTGGCTAACGATGGAGTCGGATTGCTTTAAATACGCGAAGAGATGTCATAAATGCCAGATTTATGCTGATAAAGTTCATGTGCCGCCGTGCCCGTTGAATGTCATGTCCTCCCCGTGGCCGTTCTCCATGTGGGGCATCGACATGATAGGCAAGATCGAGCCCACTGCGTCTAACGGTCATCGCTTCATTTTAGTAGCCATCGACTACTTCACCAAGTGGGTGGAGGCAGCCTCATATGCTAATGTGACCAAGCAGGTGGTGGCTAAATTCATAAAGAGAGATATCATCTGTCGTTACGGAATTCCCGAGCGGATTATTACCGACAATGGTTCGAATCTGAATAATAAGATGATGAAGGAGCTGTGCGAGAGTTTCAAGATCGAACACCACAACTCATCTCCTTACCGGCCGAAGATGAATGGCGCCGTTGAAGCGGCCAATAAGAACATAAAGAAGATTGTTCAGAAGATGGTTGTGACCTATAAAGATTGGCACGAGATGCTTCCATTTGCACTGCACGGTTATCGTACGACGGTACGTACATCAACCGGGGAAACTCCTTTCTCCTTGGTGTACGGTATGGAAGTTGTCCTACCGTTAGAAGTGGAGATCCCTTCTTTGCGAGTTTTGGTTGATGTGAAACTCGACGAGGCAGAATGGATTACGAACCGACTGAACCAACTCAGCCTGATGGACGAGAAGAGGTTGGCATCGATTGCGTTTGGTCGCCTGTACCAAAGCCGAATGAAGAAAGCTTATGATAAGAAGGTGCGTCCTAGAAGCTTTCAGACGGGTGATCTCGTCTTGAAGAAGATTCTTCCGCCACACTCCGATCACCGGGGCAAGTGGACTCCGAATTACGAAGGTCCGTACGTCGTCAGCAAGGTCTTCTCGGGAGGAGCTTTGTTGTTATCCATGATGGATGGTGAAGATTTTGCATCCCCGGTGAACGCGGACGCAGTTAAAAAATACTTTGCTTGAAAGTTACCCGCTAGACAAAAAAAGAGAGTCCAGGAAAAAATGGGGCATCCCGGCGAACCAAAAACAGAATAAAAGGTTCGGGCAAAAACTTAGGGATATAAATAAAAAATGTACACCCGCGAAGTCGAAAACCTACACTGGGCGGCTTCGGCAAAAAAGGGTATCCCGGTGAACTGAAAATCCGCAAAGGGCGATTCACGCAAAAGTTAGGGATTTGAAAAAGCAAATGACTGCGTTCCGCGTATGGACTTTCTTTGTTTAGTGGTTTGGAAGACCTGAGGGCCGTTCATATGAATCAATCTCTTCCGAAGCTGATGCGTCGGAGAAGTATCGAAGTCGAGTGGGTCATAGAGGGATTAACTCATGGTGTGCGTCTACGCCTCGTTGCCGACATTTGTATATACTGATGTATATTTATGTTTTATCTTTGCGCGGCTTCCTCATTCCAGGAGCTTGCCTCTGTTGTAAAACATTTTTACCCATTCAGGGGTTCGTCATCAATAAAATGCATACTATTCAGCAATTCTGTTTGTCTGTTTAGCATTTATCTGTTTTGTTTGCGAAAAAGAACGCCGATGTTTTTGATAAAATACGCATACATAAACTTACCGGCCTAGGCCACTGATTGTTGAAACAATGAATTACTTGAATATTGTCACGAGATAATAACCTTGGTAGGTCCCTTTGAGAAGGGTATCTCGTCTGTTTGTTTGTGTTGTTACAGGTGTAGCATGTTCCAGACAGTGCGCCGTGCGCATCCCTGAAGCAGGATGATTCCTCCTTCTCCAGCAGAGTTCAGCAGCCTCTCCTCGCAGAGTCTGAACACGAGATAATGGGCATTGATATGTCTCCCCAGGCAGAGATGATTCTCTCCCCCAATCAGATGTGTCCTGAAGGAACGTCATCTCCCCAGCTGAGTCAGGCGCCGAAGCGCGTGTTTATCCCCCAACACCGGGTCACAAGTGCAGGTTTCGTAGGAAACTATTCGTACGCCGGAGTATGCAGTAACTGATGGTGCCAGACTGAAGTCTCCAGCGGAATTGAAATTCCCCACCAGAGTCGTACTCTCCCCCGAAGTCGAATGATTCCCTCTTCCCCAGCGGAATTGAGATTCCCACAGAGTCGTATTCTCCCGGCAAGCAGAATGATTTCTCCTTCCTCAGTCGAGTTTGCAAATCCCCAAGAGAGCCGAATCCTTGGAAGCTGCTCAAGCCATGATTGGTTTTTCCCCAGTGGAAGGTTGAACATCCGAAGTTGTTTCCCCACAGAGTCGTTATCTCCAAAGAAGTAGCCATGAAGGCCACGCAGGTTATTCCCGCGATTGACATCGCTTTCCCTCAGCAGGTCCAAGTTCTCATAGAGCTTCGTTCCCCTGCAGCAGTCAACTGAAGTTGTTTCCCCCGCAGCAGTTAACTGAAGTTGTGTCCCCTGCGGAGTCCAATTGAGATTGGCGTGACCTTGTTCTCCTCAGCAGGATGATTCCTCTACCTGAGTAGTTCTTTCTCCTTGACAGGAGGATTCCCCCTTCAACATTTATTTTGCTGACGGGATCGCATCATTGTGCATGATTGCATAGCATTTATCATAAACGCATAGCATTTCCACCGTGTGGAGCATTGCGCCATTGCCGAAGCATATGCATAATAAACATGATCTAGGCTGTTACCGTTCTTGTTTGGCAGGTGTTCCGACGCAGAATCGATTGCTCAGGATGATTCCTGACATTCCCCCCAACGAAGCCGCTTGCTCAAGATGATTCTTGAAGTCTCCAGCGGAGTCTTCGGTTCAATATGATTCTTGAATTCCCCAGCAGGGCCGTTTGTTTAAGATGATTCTTAAGACCCCAGTGCAGTCACCCGAGTTGGTCGCTCAAGTTGATACTTAGATCCCCCAGTGAAGGTTGCCCAGGATGATTCCTGAAATCCCCAAGAGAGCCGAATCCTTGGAAGCTGCTCAAGCCATGATTGGTTTTTCCCCCAGTGAAGGTTGCCCAGGATGATTCCTGAAATCCCCAACAGAGTGTTCGCTCAGGATGATTCCTGAAATCTCCAGAATGGTTATCGGTTCAAAATGATTCTTGAAGTCCCCGGAGAAGTTATTTGTCCAAGATGATTCTTGAAGTCCTCAGCAGAGTTGATTCATCCAGAATGATTTCTGGACCCCCGGAGCGGAGTTACTTGATAGTTCTCTAGAATCCCCAACGGAGGGGCGTTATCCCCAGCAGGTTTTCGAACGGCGAAGTTGAAACCTCCCTTGAAGACTCCATGATTGAAGTCTGACCGTGTTAATGAAGCAATTCTCTCAGCTGATGCGGAGTGCCTGATGGCAGAGGTTTAGATATTCCCAGTTGGCTCATGATTGACCAAGAAGTCTATTCCCGACTTGCTGACGAAGTCCGGCTGATGCCCGACGAGGTCTTTGAATGCCTGATGGCATGATCAACCTGATGGTTGAAGTCCGGCTGATGCCCGACAAGTTCTTTGAATGCCTGATGGCATGTTCAACCTGATGGTTGAAGTCCGGCTGATGCCCGACAAGTTCTCTTTGAATGCCTGATGGCATGATCAACCTGATGGTTGAAGTCCGGCTGATGCCTGACAGTTTTCTTTGGATTCCTGATGGCATGATCAACCTGATGGTTGACCTGAAGAGTCCCGAGGAATCGTGATGCCTGATGGCATGATCGACTATGTATTACCAGTTACCGTGTGACCAATTATCCAGCTAGTTGTCGTGCAGCTATTATTTCAGTTTTCAAAGATTCGTTCCCGTCAGAGTACCGTGTACTTGAGCAGTTGGCAAATTTCCGGGTTTATTGGTATTCAACCGTCTCGCACCTTGATTGGCTGAGAGCCGTTCACCTCACCCAGTCAGGTTCAAGCTGTTTAAATTGGGGCAGCTGTTGCACCCCAAAATTTGACCAACATTTGTTTACCAAGCTTGTGTTCACTAGCATGATCATCTGCTTCTCATTGATATGTGGGCAGTAGATCAAAGGGTATGGTTACCTAGCAAGAGTTATATGAGACTTTGAAGCTAGACAAGAAAGTTATTCAAGTGTTCAAAGGTTGATACCTTTGTCAGAGAACTCAAGAGATCCTTAGAGAGATTGGTTGAAACCAAGGTTGTGTGTCTCCTAACTTGAGAGTTGTGGGAGCTCCTCAGATGATTATGAGACTATGAGGATGGACTTGAAGCTTTGAGAAAGCTTGTGAGATGTCTTGAAAGCAATCATGAAGCCTAGAGAGGTCATTGTACAAGAATTCAGAAGATTCAGCCATGAGTGGTGGAATTAGGGTTTGACTGGGTCAACCCTAGGTCAACTGATGATTTGGAGAGGGTTGAGACCTAATCCAAGAGCCATGTGATCATGGAGTGATGCATTGAGATGCTATAAGGATGATTCCTATACCAACTCATCATGTTTGAGGAGTTTGAGAAGTTTCAAGCTAGGGTTTCTAAGGCTTGACAGTGTAAAATCCCCTAGTTTGATCCCTATCTTCAAGACAGTGTAGCTCAAGATGTGATTGTCATCTCATCTTCCCCACAACATGAATGTTGTAGATCTTGCTCTTAGCTTTAATTTGAGTACTAGAAGTCCTTGATAGGATTTGTAGAGATCAAGTTATGACTTTGACAAGTTACAGGTCATCTGAGGTATGTGAATCTGGGTCCTTGAAAGTTACCCAACTTGCATCCAACTTTTGCCCTAGTAGGATGATTCCCATGAACTCTTGGTCAACATGAATGTTGTAGAGCATCTTCTTAGATTTCTAGAGAGTACTAGAATTCCTTGATAGGATTTGTAGAACTCAACTTATGGCTTTGGCAAGTCAAGGGCATTTTGGTCATTTGGAGGTTATAGGTCATTTCAAGCATAAGGCCATATCTCCTATTTCCAAGCTTCAAATGGAAAAATCTTCAACATCAAACTTGCTTAGAATGATGTTTTCAG
Source organism: Lathyrus sativus (assembly GCA_963859935.3). NCBI lineage: Eukaryota > Viridiplantae > Streptophyta > Magnoliopsida > Fabales > Fabaceae > Lathyrus > Lathyrus sativus. Next base: position 477,687,699 of record OZ012741.1, on the reverse strand, counting down.
GCTATTAGGGAGATCATGAGATGTTGAAAAGGCTTGTATCAAAAAGTGATAAAAATGACCTAAAATGGAGGCATAAGTTAAATAAGTTGAAATTGAAAATTGGAAATCCCAAGTTACACATCCAAACCATGTCATATAATATTTCATTTTGACTCTAAAAGACATTCTAAAAATAATGGTTCAGCCACAATTTTGATTTGAGGCCTAGATCATGGGGCTGCTTTGGAAATGGCTTACTTGCATCTTAAGGCACAAAAGCAAAACATGAGAAAACTCAATGAACAAGTTAGTTAAGGGTTTCAACACACCATACATCTCATGTGGGGAGAATTTCAAGTCAGAATTGGTGGTTACAAGAGGCTTGGCATGAGATAGCACATGATGAGAAGTGAATTCATAATGTCATGACATGAGATTTCCAATTTCTCATTGGATGGTCCTAGATGGTTCTAGATGATTCTAAACCACTCTATATAACATGTAGAACTTGCTCAGATGCAAGGTTGGTGTAAGATTTGAGAGGAGAGAGAGAGTGTTATCTTGTTGCTTCCATTGCAAGTCAAGTTTCAATTCTAAATTCTTCTTCAATTCCATTCTTTTTTTCTATACAAACACACTCCATTGATGATTCTGAATGTGTGCACATTGATTTGAGAGCAATTCATGGAGGTTTGAAGGAAGTGGCAATTGGATTTTGCAAGAAGCAAGTGGTGTTCGAATCTTGAAGTACAAGCATCCTCTCTTCAAGATTTTGTAAACATAAGAGCTAAGATCATCCAAGGATCGTTTCTGGAAGGTTACAAGTGCTGAATTGAAGAGTTGCTACTACTGCCATACAAGATAACCAGGTTTGCAATTTCTCTACCACCTCATAATTTAAGCATGGCTAGGTTGAGTTGTTAATGTAGAACGGTTAGAGACCCCTAGGTGATGATTTCTGGAAGTTTATGGATCAATTGGTGAAGGTTGAGTGTGAGGCATCATTTCTTTAATGACCAAGAACTCGAGCTACAGTGAGTGTTAATACATGTGTGATAGTTAGTTTTCATTAGTGAGGTGAGGTGAACATTTTAGTGTAAGGAAATTGAAGATTTATCCCAGTTGAAGTTTGAGTATAATGGACGATTCACTATCGGGTTGGTGGTTAGAGCGGGTTCTAGTGAAAACCAACACCATGGCTGTGATCAGTGGAAAAAATGGATTGATTTAGGGTTTTGAAAATTATAATTTGATGAGGATTCGAGGGTACACGGATTGATGGAAGTATGGCATGTTAAACTCTGTTTCTTGAAGCTCTCACGCAAAACCCTAGCTGGAGGTTAAAGACAACCTCCCAGCCATCAGATCTAGATTGACCCTTTGACTCTCGTTTGATCCAGCGGCTCGTGTTTAATTTCAGTTTGAGAGGGAATTTAGAAAACGAGTGAAATGCACCATTTCATTAAACGGTGGCTTCATGGGCTTAAGTATGCTGAACGCTATTCCCACCCCACTTGAGGCCCACTTGACTAAATGAACTGCCCATGCTTGCTATCTGCACCTAGGTTTTACCATTTTAATTTCATTTTCTTCCATTTCATTAATCTTTGAGAAATCATAATAAATAGGAAATTAATGATTTTTGCATGGGGATTTTTTCTCCCATTTCATATTCATGTCTAGAAAATTATCAAATAAAAATATTTGCATTTCATGCATTTTTAATATTTTTTTGTATTTTCCATTTTAATATCTTTTTTAATTCTTTTATGTTGATACATGAATTTGTAGAATTTTGTTTAGGTAGTTCCCTTCATATTTTTAGGCCATTCTTTTTAGGATAGTTAGATATAAGCTTTAGTTTCCCCCTGGATTTATTCCACATTTTTATGACTTAGTTTTGGTTAGTTTTGACTAGACAACTTTAGCTTGTGTAGAATTAGGTCAATCCTCAACATAGGTCCACAATAACACTAGAATTTTGGGTTTCTAGGTCAAGTTAGACATTGGGGCATATAAGGGTATTAAGGGTAGGTATGTAGGATCCCCTAGAAATTATATTAGGTTTTAATATAGTAGTATACTATTTTTAAGTGATTTTTGTAGTTGATGATTGTTTGTGTTGCCCTTGTGGGCTTGTATTTTTGTTTGCTTTGCTTTGTGGGCTTGGAGAGCTTGGTTTTGTTCTGAGGAGCATTGAGGAGCATAGTAGGATCATTTAGGAGCATTGAGGAGCTTGAGAGATTTATTTTGTTTGTTTTGTTGATTGTTTTAGGGTTAGGGATTAGGAAGAGCTTAGACCTAGTTAACTTCTTTCTCAAAAATGGATGGTATCTTTCACCTCCATTCCTCCCTGTGATTCAAAGTCCTTCCATGGTATACACCTCTCTCCTTTGGAGGGATAAGTGATTGTACCTAGGAAGTAGAACTTTTGAGGGAACCATTGCTTTGATGTTGAACCCTTATAGGTCACCTTTGGTGGTTAATAAGAAGTTCAATGTCCCAGCTTATCCAGTAAGTGATTTCCTCTGGTTTGAGTATCTTGAGAGATGTTGAGCTTGAATGTGAAGATGAAGACTTCATTGAAGAGTGTTGAAGAGGATGAATCCTTGAGTATTTCCATTCCAGCTGAAGCTTAAAGAGCAACAAGAGCAAGTTGATACTTGAAGACCCCTAAAGATGAAGTAAAGACTGAAGGATGAAGTTGACACTTCTAAGTGGTTGATATTTATTCTAGAGAGCTGAAGCTTGAAGAACAAAGGAAGTTGATACTTACTTTGATACCTGGAGATCCTGAAGGAGCCAAGTTGATACTTATGGTTAATAGTGAAGCCTGAAGGTGGAACTGATCAAGGAGTTGAAGCTCAGAGAGGATAAGTTGAGACTTATGTTGAAGGTTTGAAACCTGGGAAAGCCAATTGATATTTGTAAAGAGTGATGGAAGTCTGAAGACTGAATTGCTGTTGGAGGAGCTGAAGCTTGGGGTTGAGAGAGGAGTTGATCTGCTTTCTTTTCTTTTTCTTTGTTTTATTGATATGTTTTGTCTGACTTGCTTGATGCATTAGGATAAGTCCATATCTAGAATAGGTAGAATCTAGGAGCATGATTGCACTAAAGGTTGAGTTGCTCCCTCTGCTTGTATTGTTACTGTGTGGCTTTGCTTGCGGGTATTCGGTAGAGCCCAGCTCCCTTGCCCATGTGGTTTGTTTGCCTGATGGCATTTTATTTCATTTTCTTCTGTATGATTGCAGTTTACTGTATTTTGCTTGATAGCATGTTGTTTTATATTTCAGTATGATTACTGTTATCCATTCTGGCTTGAGGTTGAGATGAGCATGTGGAGGCTGAATCCCCACACACATTTCCTCCCTCACTTGCATTGCATGCATTTTACTGTTAAGCTGATGCTTTGTCTGTTTTGGTGTATCATTGACATGATCCCTTAGGACTCTCATTTCCTTTTATAAGGAATTGATGATAGAACTTTAGGTTGAAACCTATGCATGATAACTTCTAGGAGTTCCCTGTTCAAACCTCAACCATAGGATGAATCCTTGGCATGACAACAGTAGGACTTGATAGTCTCCCTCCTAGTTGGGCCTGTTCTCTTCTCATCTCAAAACAGTTTAAGATACAGTAATCATGAATGATTTCTTTCGTACGTTACGAGCCTTAAGCTACCTGAGAAAGGATTGTGGGAGAGTTTCTTTGCCACAGTCTGGATGTTTAGTATGGTACCCTTTGGGTGACATGCGACGCATTCACTCTCAGGTCATAGTCTCTAGTGCGATTGAAATTGCAAACACAATAAAAAACACTTCTTTCGTAAAAGACAGGAAATAAACCGTAGTGTCCCGAACTACGTAAGCTCTGATCTCTCATACCTGTTGAGAGTACGTAGGCACAATACTGATGTATTGGCGAGCTACCTTCCCCCATAACTCGTCGTAGGCCGAACTACGTTGACTCTGATTTCTCGTTCTCTGATGAGAATACGTAGGCATAAAGTGCGACGCTTTGCCGAGTCATTTTTCTTTTCTGTTTAAGCCAACCTTGATAGGTAGATAGATAAAACCAACCCGTCCAGTAATCACAACAAGCGTGGATCCCGTCGAGTACGACGGACGTGAGGGGTGATAATACCTTCCCCTTGCATAACCGACTCCCGAATCCAGACAATGGTTGCGATGACCTTGTCTTACCCTTTTTCGTCAAGTTTTTCCGATCGTTTCCTTTCCCGCTCTGAGGGATAAATAACAAAAGGTGGCGACTCTTCTGTTGTGCCGGCACCTTATTTCCGCGCAAGCGAAACACACAATAATAAAAACCAAATTCATTAATTGAGGTGGCTCTTTGTGAGCCACCTGATTGGATTACTTTGATGTTGATCATGCGGTTCTCTAATAGTTTAAAAATTCACCAAAAATAATTTTCATAAACTTTAAGATGTCTAGTTTTTTCTGGAAATTTTTATTTTATTTTTGACTTTATCTTCAATTAAAAAACGAATTAAATATTGGAGTTGTTTTATTTGATTTAAATTGTGGTTTCGTTCTTTCTTGATTTTATTTCCATGTTTAAACTTCTCATTTTTGCATGAAATATTTTGTGCATTGCATTAACATGTTGATTGATCTTTGGATATTTTTTTCATGATTTTTAGGTGTTGTTTCCATGTGGTTTGAATTGCTTTTTGTTCCCTCTCCATTTTTGCCTTAGTTTGGGACACTCTTGGTGTTTGCCCTCTGTTGAGGCACTTTCCTTTTGATTTTAAATCTCCCCTTTTGATCCCTGGTTCCTAATACTTCGGGGGTCCTTTGTGATTTTATTTGGCATTTTTAGATGCATTTTCATATTTTTCATGTATTTTGCAGGTTGCTTCATGTTTTTGCATCTCTACCTTATGCATAAGTTGTTCATTTGATCTCGTACTTTCATGTTTGCACATTGTGTTTCCATAAGTGGTGTTTGCTTGCATTCTTTGATGTTGTTGTTTGAAATTGCTCATGATGTTTTGTTTTAGCTTTTGAGATCTCTTCTACTCATCCCCATTCTGTCCTATGACTTTGGAATACTACTTAAGGTTGCTTGGTTCCTCCAGAGGAGGAACCTGAAGCTTGCCTAAAGTAATGAATCCATGAGGACTTTTTCTCTTTGTTTTTGTTACTTATTTGTGATGCATTTTCTTCTCCTTTTCTCTTGCACTTATTCATACCATGGCTTGAGTTTGAGATGATCTTGTGGAGTTTCCAGCCCCACACATATTTCCTCCCTCACTTGCATTGCATCTTTGTCTTCCTTGTTGCATTTGTGTTTGCATTCTTCATTTGCATTCTTTCTTCTTATTGTTTCTTCTTCTTTTGTCTTCCTTCCCTTAGGATTTCTAACCTCTCTTGTTCAAGAGAGGTTATGATAGACATTAGGGTTCTAACCATGCAGGATAACATTAGGTAGTCCCCTTTCAAACTCAACTTTAGGTGCATCTTGCATGACAACTTTTAGGGTTTGGTCTAGTCCCCCTTAGTTGGTCTCTTTCTCTTCTCATCTTCAAACAACTTCAATCCACTTAATAAAGCTTGACAATTGTTGCACGCTACGAGCCTTAAGCCATTTGGGAAATGATTATTGGGTGGTTGCCTCTCAATTATCTAGAATGTTAGTGTATGTCCTTCGGACGATATACGAAGCATTCGCTCCTAGATCATAGTCCTTAGTGCAACATGAGTTATAAACCAAGTTCAAAACACTTCTTCCTTAAAAAACACAAAAACAACTCAAACTCTTTTTCACCCCTTGGGGTCATAATCAAGAAAACTCTTTTCATAAACAAGAGTGTTGTTAACTTTCAGTCCTATCGCAAACGGTAACGCCTAAGTCTCCAATGGTCGAGCTGCATACACCAACTGCTAGAGCTGTCTGTTAACCCTACTCGGGTAAAACTTTTGAACAGCCTGTGTTCTCGTAAGCCCAAACTACGTTTGCTTTGATCTTTCATACCAGATGAAAGTACGTAGGCATAAGACGCGATGTCTTAGTGAGCAACCTTCCCCCTTTTCTAGCCGTAGTTAGTCGAACTACGTTGACTCTGACTTTCCCATTGCACGAGGGAGTACGTAGGCCCAGAGCAGCGATGCTCTGTCGAGTCCTGTCTTTTCTTTTTCTTCTGTCCCTAAGCCTTTAGCTAGATAGTCTTAACACACCCTTTTAGATAGACAATAATGCGTGGATCTCGTCGAGTACGACGGACGTGAGGGGTGCTAATACCTTCCCCTTGTGTAACCGACTCCCGAACCCATACTTCGTTGCGATGACCTTGTCTTTCCTTTCTCTTTAGGTTTTTGAGATCGTTTCCTTTCCCTCTCTTTGGGATAAATAACGAAAGTGGCGACTCTTCTGTGTTTTTCCGCCGGTTGTTTTTCGCAGTAGCGACAACTGGCGACTTTGCTGGGGACTCTGGTTCCCTACGTGAGTCAATCCTAGCGCCTGTTTGTTTATCTTTGGGTGTTGTATATATGTGCTTTATTTACTTTCCTGCATTTATTTTCCGCATCATATATCATTTGTGTTGTGCTGTGGGAATGGGAAGTTCTGGTGAGTGGTAAGCCGGACCTGGGCTTGAGTACAAACATAGTATTAGAAGCGAAAAGTAGTGGTGAACCTGTATGTTAGGAATGCACTAGTTCCCACGAAATTTGCACTCAAACGAGATTCTCTTTGACGACTTTCTTTCCAACCCAGTGGGCCATTGAGAGGATTTCAGATTTGAGGGTTGTCGACTCGGGGAACCGATCATTTGTGAGTCAGCAGAGTGAGGCCTCTTTAGGAGATAATGATGCCAAACCAGAAATGGTGAACGTATCATCATTTCTTGAAAGTCTGTGACGTTGAAGAACGTATAGGATGCCATACCGTATCAGTAAATAGGTCCATACCTGTGAGTGGGAATGGGGTTATGCAGGAAACCTTTACCTTCAGATTACCTAGTTTTTTTTCTCCACAGTTGGAATCTGGACTATTGGTATCAGTTGGTTTCAATCGGTGCAGTGCTATGATTCTTGCTGAAGCAGAGCTTTGATCTTCCTCAGTCTGCAGCACAACAGTCTTGATCCCTTGTGTGTTGCATTAGCATTTTTCATTTCTGCATTGCATTTGCATTTCATTTTTGCATATCCATCCTCGGCTGGAACAGGGAGCTTACCCGTCTTTTGTCTGATTCGTCAGTTGATTTCCCGACATTCGTATTGGATTTGAGTTAGCTTTTGGAAGGATCATGAACTCAGAAGAGCAGAACTTGGTTGTGACGAGGGCAGAGTTTGAATTGATGCGGAATCAGTTGAGTCAGCTCGTGGAAGCCATGTCAGCTATGACTAGAGGAGAGACTGGTACTCAGAAGACCCCAGTGAACAATGTTGCTCGAGCTCATCCCGTGCCGGTTCCTGTTGAAGAGCATCCCATTGCTAGCAATGGAGGTTCTTCCTCTCTCTATGACACAGAATATCATAGTTTCACTTTCTCTGTGCCAGATTCTCAAAGGACTGTTCCAAAGGTTAATGCTGAAGACCCGAAGACTGTTGAATATATGGCAAAATGTCAACTGTTGGAAGAAAAGCTTGATGCCTTGATGAGTCAGGCTACTTCTGATTTGAATGCTGCGAGCATGTGTTTGGTGCCAGGTCTTGTGATGCCGCCGAAGTTTAAAATGCCAAATTTTGAGAAGTTCAAAGGGGATAGTTGTCCGAAGCAGCATTTGGTGATGTTCTATAGGAGAATGACTTCACATGTTCACAATGATCAGCTTATGATTCACTATTTCCAAGACAGTCTGAGTGGAGCATCGTTGAGTTGGTATATGCAATTAGAGAGTGGTTGTATTCGATCATGGTCAGATCTAGCCAGTGTCTTTGTGAAGCAGTACGACTACAACCTTAACATGGCCTCCTAGTCGCATGCAGTTGCAAGAATTATCTCAGGCGAGAATGAATCCTTCATAGGATATGTGCAGAGATGGAGAGAATTTGCTGCTCGTGTTCAACCACCGCTTCAGGATAGAGAGTTAGTGGACATCTTCTTGGGTACTCTGAATGGCCATTACTTTGACAAGTTGATTAGCGGTGGAATGTCAAACTTTGCTGACTTGGTGATAATGGGTGAACGTGTTGAGAGTGGACTCAAGAATGGGAAGATTAGAGACATCCCCTTCATCTCAGTTGAGAAGAATGAATCAGTTGTTAGTTCACAAGAAGAATGGGAGAAAGGAAGTGATCTTATCTCAAAATCTTCGGCATCTCAGGTTCAGTCTTCAGACGTTTCAAGTGTTCAAAGTCAACGGTTTTACCATCGTCAACCGCGTCAGCATGCTCGACGAAGACCAAGGAAACCTAAAAGGCAGTTTACTCAGCTACTGGTGTCGTACGGTCAGTTGTTGCCAGATTTGGTCAAAAGTGGGCTGATAGTGCCAAAAGAGACTAATCCAATGATCCCGCCGTACCCTCCAGGCTTCAATGTCAATGCTCGATGTGAGTACCATGTTGGGGCACAGGGGCATTCCACAGACGATTGTAAGGTGCTCAGGAGCCAAGTTCAGACTCTGTTAGACTCTAACAAGTTTTCCATCACGCCTCAAGGTATTATTTAGATTAATGATTCCCCTTCATCCAGCCATGAGGGCACAGCAGTTCTTGTTATGGAAGGGTCCAGCGAGATTGTGTGTTTTGAAGAGTTTCAAACTGAAGGCTCAGTTGAGTATGAGGGAAGTTGCTAGAAGGTTTCCTGTGCCGAGTGCCTCGTCCGTTTTCTCTGCCTACATGATTAGCTTCTGTTCATTATTGTTTGCTGACTATCGCCAGGCCTGTTGGTCGAGGTCACTCTGTTTGTATTCGGTTATTTCTGGATGGTGTGATATCTATGTGGTGGTTATCCCTGATTGGATCTTGGTTTTCTTATTTCTTTGGTGCTATTCTGAGATTTCCTTGTTGCATGCTTGTTTGCATCTTGCATATTTTTTTTGTGTAACAGGCACCTCGAAGGTGTTAATCTGACTTCATGTACTCACTAGTTTGTTGCAGGTTATATAATCAGGTAGTCATAGGAATTCCCGCAGAGTCATGGAGCAAGTCCAAGCAGAGTTGAGGAAAGTCCAGAGCCAAATGGGGTAATTCATTGCACACATGCAAGCGTTGCGCTTGGATCAAAATGCACTCAGAGAAGAGAATCAGCAGTTGAAAACTTAAGTGAGCTTAATCATGGAAGTGATAAGAAACGTGCTCAGGAAAGAAGGTGATCAAATGCCTGAGGCTTCCGCAAATATGCTTGTTCCACTTCTGTCTGTAGAGCCTATCCCAGAGCGAAATGTATGTCAGAAAGCTGCTGCACAACCGGAGGTTCTGAAGTTCCTATGTCATCAGACGCGCCCTATTTCTCAAGAGAATCCCAGGATTAGAAGATATGGTCAAAGGACAAAATCTCAAGATAGATTCTTCAATCAGATCCCCATGGATTATGCTCATTTGGTGCAACTCTTGCTCCAACTTCAGTTGGTGAAGCCTCGAACTTTGGATCCACTTACTGGCCAACCACCACCGGGCTTCGATGTTAATGCTTATTGTGAGTTCCACTCTGGAGGACAGGGGCACGACATTGAAAACTGTAAAACTTTTAAGCATAAGGTTCAGGATTTGATTGACTCGAAGACAATTGAATTCACGCCGAGCGGCATGAAGGTATCAGACGAGTTTGCTCCCTATCGTGAAAAAGAGATGGATACTTCTGCTCCCATACCTAAGGCTGCAGTAGGTCAAGAGTATATCCTGCAATCAATGGTGTCAGAATCCCCTTGCCCACAGTTGTTGCCTATTCCTAAATCAGGTTTAAGGATGAAAGCGCCCGCGCAAGGGGAATCCTCAAGAGTTCAGACCCAGTCGCCGAATGTTTCTGCTGTTCAAAATCCACGACCTTTCGCATCCTTGCAGCAAGGGTATCAATACCTGAATCAGAATAGGCCTCGCAGCAACAATTTGAAAAAAAGGAGTGCTCCTCTGCGTCCAGTGCCTATGCCACGTCGGTCGTTTGATTGAGTTTGAAGACTTCAAGAGTCGCATCTCCCTAAGCAGCTAATCAGTGTGAAAGCCCAGTTCCCAGAAGCTGGCAATTTTCATTTTATCCTGTTATTTCTTTATGTTTGTAATTTCCCTTTCCTGTTTAAAGTGCAATCTCATTTGTAAAACTTGTTGTTCCCGATGATTGATATTAATGAAATGAATATGCATGTTTTGATTTAATCCATTCTTGTTCACTAATTATTTTTTTTACAGATGTTATACGCTTGTTTAAGCGGAGTCTGGGGAGGATGACGAAGTTTAAAGATGCGCAAGCTTCCGAAAGTATGCTTTTGAAATAAAATCTGCTAATGATGTACAAGCATTGTTTCAAATCCCAAACACCGAAGATATAAGGATGATAATCCCTTGTCAACCCCTTTGAGCCTAGTTGTAGGAGTTTCTTTCTAAAAACGAAAAACCATAATTTTAACCTGGGGCAGGGTAGGTGTCAGCTAATTTGACCGAATATCCAATTTGCAATAGGAGTGCTCCCGTTCGAGGAGAAATCACACCTGTATAGGTCTTGCCTAAAGAACCACAATGGTTAAACCTTGCCGACAAGGAATGAAACAGTCACGTTATTCGCCAAGAAGTCAGACAAGCCAGTGTCACACGATTTGTTCGAAAAGAATAAAGAATAAAAAAAGAGAAAAAAAGAAGGAAAAAAAAGAGAACAAAGTCCGCTAAGTCGAATCTTGAAAACAAGCGACTTAGGCAAAAATTAGGGCATCCCGCTGGACCTTGAAATCAAAAGAAGCTCGAAAGAGCCAGTCCAGGCAAAAGTTAGGGAAATAAAGAATTGATGATGAAAAACAAGTCGTGTGATCCAGGCACCAAAGACGAAAAAATGAGTGACTGTTACTCCAATAAAAAACTTGTGGTTTCCCGAACCATAACTCATGTCATTCAACCTCTGAGAGGTGAGTGTTAGCATCGAATTAGCTGAATATAGGATTGGAGAACATCACGGAGAATGGGTGGGGTTAAAATAAACTTTGAGCCTTTATCCTTTCCTTGTAAACCGTGAACCTGACCAAGTTACAACCTAAAAAAGTCCTAATTGAAGCAGGTTTGTTTCGAAAGCATACTTCGGTAAAGATCGCATCGAAACTGACTCCTAAAAGGATTCCTCTTACAGCGTTGTACTAATGTTGACATGTTGATATTTGATTTCAAACACTTTATGTCATAATTTTTTCCAATGAACAGATTGGAATATAGAAACTGTCATATGCATTGCATTTAATATATCTCTTATGCAGGACAACTGGTTTTACTTGTTAGTAAACGTTTGTCAGCAGGAAAGTTTCCACAGTGGAAAGATTGATCAGGATAGAATGCAGATTACTTGAATACTCCATCGAACTGGGGCAAGTTATATCGATGATCGTGGGAGTCAGCCATCTAGAAGTCGGTTAATCTGAGGCAGTCAAATCAAGATTCAGTGAATCTCCCGCAGATAAGAAGCACTTTCCCCACAGATCAGCCAATCCGGGTTAAGTCATTGCAGACTAGGGAACGCCACCCCAAAGAGCACAGAAGCTATTCCCTATCCGTGGGGAAATTAATGTGAAGCACCTTTCCGAGGTTCAAGGTGTTTAGGCAGTGCATATTAAGCCATCAAGGCATGAGATTTCATATTTCCTTTCGAAGAATGTCCCCACAGAGGTCCTACGAGCTGGGGAAAATTTGGAAGCACAGGAATTGTTGTTCTCCATGTCTTCAGAGCTGTTCAAGCAGGTTCAACTAACTTTCAAGTGCAAGAAGAATGTCGGGAAGACATGTTAATCAATCACCGTCAAGTTTCACCTGTTTTTCCCAGCAGAAGCCCAATCATCATTGGCACGTATGAGCTATCCCCAGTGAAGTCCAATCGTACTTGGCACATATGGTTATCCCCAGCGGCATTGGCTTCACCTTTCCAGCATTTATTTTGCTGGAATGTTCTGATGTTTTCAGCTTTCCCTGGCAGCCTGAGCCTGCATTTGCATCTTTGCATATATCATCATATTTGCATCACATTTGCATTTCATCCTCAAATGCGTAGTATTTCCATTTCGTATGGAGCATTACGCCATATTCAAACATACGCATATGCATTCGAAGCATAAGCCAGTTCCTGTCGGCCTTCCGTGGCAACTTGATTCTCTTCTTCAGTCAATACAGGGGCATTTATCCAGCAGCTTGGTTCAGTCAACTTATCGATTTATTCGGGTTTCAGATCATCCGTCAGTTATGCTTTTGTCCATCAGTCCTCTGATGATGACATCCCCAAGCAGTCTTTATTTCCGTTAGTTCTTATCGACGATGTGTTTCCCCAGCAGGTTTCCTCTCGTCTATCATTAAACGATGCGAGCTTTGTGTGTGGTTTTATCTCGTCTATCATTAGACGATGCGAGCTTTGTGTATGATGTTCCTCTCGTCTAGCATTAGACGATGCGAGATGTTTGGGATGTACGTTTCTCTCATCTATCATTAGATGATATGAGTTTTGGATATGGGTTTCTCTCCGTCTATCTTTAGACGCTGGGAGGTTTCAAGGTGATCTTTCAGATATGGTTTTCTTTCTGTTTATCGGTTGAGATGACATTACAAGGAGGGTTTTTCTGGATGTCGATTCTTATCGATGTTGGCGCTCTTTGAAGAATGTTAGGATTCCCTAGTTGTTGATTCTTATTGACAACATGGCTCTTTGAAGGTGGTTTTCTTTCTGTCAGTTCTTATTGACGATGTGGCCCCTTAAAAGATATTTTTCCAACAATTCCTATGGACAAAAGGACTCTGAAATTTGATAGGTGGTTTTGAGTTTCATTGACGTGGTTTTTATTGTTCCTCTCGTCTATCATTAGACGATATGAGTTCTGGATATGATGATTCTCTCAGTCCATCATTGGCCGATGCAAGTGTTTTTGGATTGTTTTTCTTCCTGTCTATCATTAGACGATGTGAACCTTCGGGGTTATGTTTCTTCCTATCTATCATTATATGATGTGAATCTTCGGGATTATGTTTCTTCATGTCTATCATTAGACGATGTGAACCTTCGGGATTATGTTTCTTCCTGTCTATCATTAGACGATGTGAATGGATCAAGTGCATGTTGATCCGGCTTTAGACGATGTGAAAAGATCAAGTGCATGTTGATCTGGTTTTGGACAATGGAAAGGATCAAGTGCATGTTGATCCGGTCCATGTGTTCAATGTCTGTGGCGTTACACAGTTGACTGGCAGCAATGTCAGGTGTTCTTTATCGGATGATTAGTCAGCCAGTTGCCGTTGCAATTGTCTGTGCTTAATTTTTCTGGATATTTGTTCCCCAATCAGAGTTTTGTAGTTGATTTCTGCGGTTGGAAAATTTCTGGGTTCTTTGGTATTTAACCGTCTTTTACCTTGATTGTGTTAAACTGTTCGCTTTTTCACTCATTCAGGTCCAAGTCATTTGAATAGGGGCAGCTGTTGCACCCCAAAATTTGCCCAACCTTTTTCTTTGGCTGGCTTGTGTTTCATTTCATTTCATTTCTTTCTAGCATTTGCATTGCATAACATGTTGCATAGAACAGGGGATCAAGAGATTGTGCATCAAGAAGAGTCTACTCAGAGGGTTGAGCCTAAGCAAGGGGTGTTACTCAAGTTTGGATGATAATCAAGTCATCAGGAAGTGGACATTGGTCTTATGAAAGAAAGCATAGATGGATATGTGTGGGTCATCTCCTAACTGGGAGGCCAACTGAAGAGCACCATGAGATTGTGAATGCATGATTATGGGTATGAGATGTAAAGGAAGCTCATTGAGGGCCTTGAGGGTCATTGTGGAGCTTATTCAAGTTGTTGTGTGAAGTGGAGCCAGCCACAGTTGAAAGTATTGCAGTTAGGGTTTTCATCTGGTAAATCCTCAGTCAACTGTGCAATTGAAGAAGATAGAAACTCAATTCAAAGTCTCTATGGTCATGGGATGTTGTGTTAAGACATATGAGACATCATTTCAAGTTTAATTCATCAAGGGTTAAGTGTGTGAGAAGTTACTAAATTAGGGTTCTCAGGGTAAAATCCCCTATTTAGTGCCTGACTTCAAGACCACCTACCTAAATATGCAAGTCTCATCTCAATTTATGACCAACATGGAACTTGTAGATCATGTTGTTAGCTTTAATTTGAGTACTAGAAGTCCTCGATTGGATTTATAGAACTCAAGTTATGATCCGGACAAGTTACAGGTCATCTGAGGGATGTGATTTTGGTCAACAAAAGTCAACCAACTTCCAAGCCAGTTTTGACCTAGAAGGATGTTTATCCTCTACTTTTGGCCAACATGAAAGTTGTAGGTATTGAGTTTAGCTTTCCAAATTGTACTAGAAGTCCTTCATCTGATTTTTAGAAATCAAGTTATGAGGTTTACAAGTCAGGGGTATTTTGGGAAAGTAAGATTACAGGTCATAAAATTATAGGTCCATTTCACCAACTTAAATACTTCAAATGGAAATCTTTTCAACATGAAACTTGCTTCAAATGGGGCCATTTGCACTACCGAATCATCTCTTGTCATGGTGGGGGCTTGGATTGAGAATTTGGGGTTTGAATTTTTTATAAAGGAGGCTTAAATTGAGAAATTGAGAATTAATGGATTTTAAACTTTTTCGAGGCAAGTTTGTGCATTTTTTTTATTGCAAATCATTATTCAAAGACATTGCCATCCTCACATTGGAAATTTGAGGTCTCAAAATAGGCCATTTTCATGGTTTCTTCCTCTTGAAGTAACAAAGTGGAAATCAATCATATGATCAAAATTAAGCCTCCAATCTCATTCCTTTGATTAATACAATTGATTTGTTGTGGATTTGGATTAAAAAACTAGCTGGTGTAGTGGTAAAAACGTGCATGACAATTTGAAAAAGTGGTGAAATGTGAAATTTTGAAATGGGCTGTTCAGCTTGAATTGAAGCCCCATTTGATCATAAACTCATCATATAAGTATTCTAGATGAAAATTGGAGCAGAGCTAGGTCATTTTCGTGCATGAACAGCCATTACACATTTTGAAAAAGTGGTGAAAAACGCAAAAACGAATTCTTAGATTCAACCATTTTCAGACCAAATCAAGCCTTCAAACACCTCAATTGAAGTTCATGGAGTGATTCTGGGCATTTTTCGTTAAGCTTCATCACAGTTTCAAGGCCCAGTGGAGGCTCTCCACTAGGTAAACTATTTTTCAACCTTACACTCTTGATATGCCATGGTTTTTCACCATTTTCGTTGCATTTGAATCCTTGAGTTACATAGATCATTTCTGGATCATTTTTGTTTGTGTTTGTGGTATTTGATTTTGTGAGCTCAAAGTTGTGTTGTTTCGTTTTGAAAAATTTTCGTGTTGTTTTGCTGTAATTTTTATGGATTCTTACTCCTTGCAACATGTAGATGAGGTTTAGACCATTTAATTTGAGTTTTGGTGAACTTTAATTTTTGCACGTTTTGCTAGTTGTTTGATTTCTAGAGTTGTTGTTGAGAATTAATGGAAATGAAGGATAGATTCTTGTTCCTCTCGGTGAGGAGATGAATTTTCATCTAAGGAAGTTGGAAAACGGTTGAGAAACGACGAAGTTACGGTGGGGGAGATGGTCCGCGGCGGCAGGAGACGAGGAAGAAGATGACCGGAGTTCTTCCGGCGCCGGCGAGTTCCAATGGAGAATATGAGCTGACGTGGCGCAGTCGTGTTCGTCCGATTTGGTGTTTTTTGATCATGCGGATTATTTTAAGACCTATGTGTTCCCTTTTATCTTGTGTACACCATAATAAAAACCAAATTCATTAATTGAGGTGGCTCTTTGTGAGCCACCTGATTGGATTACTTTGATGTTGATCATGCGGTTCTCAATGCATTCCACCATGTACATAGTCAAACCAACCTTATTTTGTTTATTCTGATTTTATTTTCTTTTATTTCTCACTGGGCCTTCGCGTGTTTTGCTGTTAACACCCCCAGGGAGGCCCAATTCTCATTTTACACTTTAAATGTTTGTTGTTTGCACCTTTTCTTTCCATTTAATTGTTTGTTTATTTTAATTTTTCTGTTTTACGCAATTTTTATTTTAATTCAAATAAAATATCTCTAATAGTTTAAAAATTCACCTAAAATAATTTTCATAAACTTTAAGATGTCTAGTTTTTTCTGGAAATTTTTGTTTTATTTTTTGACTTTATCTTC
Source organism: Lathyrus sativus (assembly GCA_963859935.3). Classification (NCBI taxonomy): domain Eukaryota; kingdom Viridiplantae; phylum Streptophyta; class Magnoliopsida; order Fabales; family Fabaceae; genus Lathyrus; species Lathyrus sativus. Next base: position 477,671,425 of record OZ012741.1, on the reverse strand, counting down.
AATTAAAAAACGAATTAAATATTGCAGTTATTTTATTCGATTTAAATTGTGGTTTGGTTCTTTCTTGATTTTATTTCCATGTTTAAACTTATCATTTTTGCATGAAATATTTTGTGCATTGCATTAACATGTTGATTGATCTTTGGATATTTTTTTCATGATTTTTAGGTGCTGTTTCCATGTGGTTTGAATTGCTTTTTGTTCCCTCTCCATTTTTGCCTTAGTTTGGGACACTCTTGGTGTTTGCCCTCTGTTGAGGCACTTTCCTTTTGATTTTCAATCTCCCATTTTAATCCCTGGTTCCTAATACCTTGGGGGTACTTTGAGATTTTATTTGGCATTTTTAGATGCATTTTCATATTTTTCATGTATTTTTCAAGTTGCTTCATGTTTGTGCATCTCTACTTGTGTACTTAATTTGTTTTGCTTCCAAAAGCTTGGTTGTGCATTATTGATAAACCTTATGTTGATTGTTTCATATCAGGGGATTGTTATAGGTCTTGTGTGTCAATTCATAGGTCTTTACCTTATGCATAAGTTGTTGTTTGATCTCGTACTTTCATGTTTGCACATTGTGTTTCCATAAGTGGTGTTTGCTTGCATTCTTTGATGTTGTTGTTTGCAATTGCTCATGATGTTTTGTTTCAGCTTTTGAGATCTCTTCTCCTCATCCCCATTCTGTCCTATGACTTTGGAATACTACTTAAGGTTGTTTGGTTCCTCCTGAGGAGGAACCTGAAGCTTGCCTAAAGTAATGAATCCATGAGGACTTTTTCTCATTGTTTTTGTTACTTATTTGTGATGCATTTTATTCTCCTTTTCTCTTGCACTTATTCATACCATGGCTTGAGATTGAGATGAGCTTGTGGTGGTTCCATCCCCACACATATTTCCTCCCTCACTTGCATTGCATCTTTGTCTTCCTTGTTGCATTTGTGTTTGCATTCTTCATTTGCATTCTTTCTTCTTATTGTTTCTTCTTCTTTTGTCTTCCTTCCCATAGAATTTCTAACCTCTCTTGTTCAAGAGAGGTTATGATAGACATTAGGGTTCTAACCATTCAGGATAACATTAGGTAGTCCCCTTTCAAACTCAACTTTAGGTGCATCTTGCATGACAACTTTTAGGGTTTGGTCTAGTCCCCCTTAGTTGGTCTCTTTCTCTTCTCATCTTCAAACAACTTCAATCCACTTAATAAAGCTTGACAATTGTTGCACGCTACGAGCCTTAAGCCATTTGGGAAATGATTATTGGGTGGTTGCCTCTCAATTATCTAGAATGTTAGTGTATGTCCTTCGGACGATATACGAAGCATTCGCTCCTAGATCATAGTCTTTAGTGCAACATGAGTTATAAACCAAGTTCAAAACACTTCTTCCTTAAAAAACACAAAAACAACTCAAACTCTTTTTCACCCCTTGGGGTCATAATCAAGAAAACTCTTTTCATAAACAAGAGTGTTGTTAACTTCCAGTCCTATCGCAAACGGTAACGCCTAAGTCTCCAATGGTCGAGCTGCATACACCAACTGATAGAACTGCCTGTTAACCCTACTCGGGTAAAACTTTTGAACAGCCTGTGTTCTCGTAAGCCTGAACTACGTTTGCTCTGATCTTTCATACCAGATGAAAGTACGTAGGCATAAGACGCGATGTCTTAGCGAGCAACCTTCCCCCCTTTTCTAGCCGTAGTTAGTCGAACTACGTTGACTCTGACATTTCCCATTGCACGAGGGAGTACGTAGGCCCAGAGCAGCGACGCTCTGTCGAGTCCTGTCTTTTGTTTTTCTTCTGTCCTTAAGCCTTTAGCTAGATATTCTTAACACACCCTTTTAGATAGACAATAATGCGTGGATCTCGTCGAGTACGACGGACATGAGAGTGCTAATACCTTCCTCTTGCGTAACCGACTCCCGAACCCAGACATGGTTGCGATGACCTTGTCTTTCCTTTCTCTTTAGGTTTTTGCGATCGTTTCCTTTCCCTCTCTTTGGGATAAATAACGAAAGTGGCGACTCTTCTGTGTTTTTCCGCCGGTTATTTTTCGCAGTAGCGACACCTACCGGTCGCCGAACCTAGTTGGAGTGTGCATTTATTTTGCACTATATATCAAGAAGAGCCTTTACAACGCCTCATTGTTGATAAGTGGCAGTCTCGCTTTAGAAGCTTATCATTATTATCATGTTACCACACCGATAAGTGGCAGTCTCGCCTGAGAAGCTTATCATTGCTTACCTTTCTTGCTGATAAGTGGAAGTCTCACCAGAGAAGCTTATCCATGTTACCTTTGTCAGATAAGTGGCAATCTCGCCCGAGAAGCTTATTTGATTTCATTATGACCAGCAACAAGTGGCCATCTCCCTCGAGAAGCTTGTTTTTCCATTACTTTTCCCAGATAAGTGGCAGTCTCATCCGAGAAGCTTATCATTTTTATCCATATCCCCAAATAAGTGGCATTCTCTTTCTTGGAGAAGCTTATCCAATTTTCAGCGGTGTAAGTCCCTTGTAACAATAATTGACAGTCTCTCTCGAGAAGCTTATCAGGGCATTTCCCCATTGAAGTCCATTTATTTTGGCATACAGAAGAGTTTTGACTACCCTATATCTTTCCTGATGTTTCCTAAAGATCCCGTTTGATCTCTTCATTTAAGGAATTTCTAGTGGCTTGGATGTTCTTTCTTGTTTGAAAACTCCAATATTTTGTTTACATGATCCTACTGCCATGTGGATCATGTTCTACCTTTTATCCTAGAGTGTCAGTCGGTCATGCTTGAACCTATTGGGCAACTACTCTGGATATTTCCCCAGTGGAGGCCGTCTTCCCGTTTCTATCTCCATTGAGGATCTGTGGTATTTCTTTCTATAGTGTCAACTGGTCATTCTTGAACCTGTTGGTCCGTCACTTTAGATCCCTCCAGTTTTGTTTTCTGTTCCCAAGTGAGTTGTCATCTCCAGTGAGTGGTTACTCATTGGGTTGGGTTTATCCTTGTTGGTGTCTGTTTTTCATCTGCATTTTCTGTATTTATCATTCCATCATTTTTATCATATTAGAGTTTATAGCATGTTAGTATTTGTAGTTTAGTCCTGTTTATCCATAACATTGCATATCATTGCATCTAAGGGCAAAATTTTTGGTTATCTGTATTTAAATACCGTTCACCATGATTTCGCAAAGATTTTGATCGCTCACATCATCCGGTGAAGATATTTAAATAGGGGTAACTATTGTACCCCAAATTTTTCCCTTAGACTCATTGATCATTTGCATTTCATCTTAGGTCATCTATCCACGCATAGCTAACCTTTTTATTTAGTTTTCGTTTGTTTTATAGGTTTTCTGAAGAAAGCTTGTAAGTCATAAAACCCTGTGTGTATCTCCATCAGGTTTCTGCTCTCTTATGAGTTATGCTGGATTCGCATGGATATGGAAGAAGGAAATACCCTTATTTCATGAACCCATGGTCAATAAAAGGTCAATCTTCTCTAAGATTACTCATCCCAAGGAGGTTTAAGTTTGTATGCCATTTAGTTTTCGAGAATGGCCGTTTGAGATTTAGTTATAATTTTGATGGCAATAAAGGCCAAATAAAGTTGTATCTTATTTATGGAATTGGATCCTCATATAAGATATTGATCTTTAAGGAATGTTGGGATTGATAGCACTGTTTAATACAAGCCCATGAAGTTCAAGACATAGTAATGTTTACAATGTTCAGGGCATGATCATTGGATTCCTAAGTTGATTGTATGTTATGACGCCACATATCATGGTAATTCCAAGAAGCATTACTAGTGAAAGACAATTCTAACCAATTTCAAGAAAGAATTACAAGCTCAAGTGGTGAGAAGGTGCTTGTTCAAGTTATAAACTCAAGGAGATTAGTTATTTATTTATTTTTTTATTGCCTCATGTTTAACCTCAAGACTCACGAAATTTAAAACTCGTGCTTCAATGAGAAGAAGAGTTTTCACTTTTACATAATTCAAGAGGATTAGGCCCTACTCAAGCTAAAGATTCAAACCACAAGAAACTTCAATAGAGTTTTCATTCAAGAAATGTACCAAAACCTCATATTGTTTATTCGAGTTATTATCTCAAGATTCGTGAAAGTTCTAGTTGTGAAGATTTACAAGTTTGAACATCAGAAATGATCGTGACAAGTTTAATTCTTCCTCCTCCTAACAAGTTTACAAGCTCAAATTGCAAGGTTACATGTTAAGCTCAACTTCAAGATTAAGATACGACTCACGATCCACTCAAGGTATAATCAAAAGAAGTTTTACTTCAAGTTTAATTAAAGGAACTTTTGACATAAGTACTCAAGGTGTACTAGTTTAGTTTCGAGGTTCATGTTTCGCATCAAGGGTAAGATGTCAAGGTTCAAACCAAGGCAAACTGCAAAAATTTGAATGTCGAACATCTGTTTAAGATGCAATTCTATTATCTCAAAACAAGATACAATGTGTTATTAAAGCATTCAAAATTAAGGGATTTAAATTCATGTTACAAGGTTCTAATTCATTCCAAAATACAAAGAGAAAATCTTGTTTCATTCAGGGTTCACAAGTTATGTCCAAAAGAGAAGAGCTAGTTATGAATGCAAAATATTCATTCAAACCCAAATATAACACAATGACCACATTTCGTACCTATTAAAATAATTTATTATAAGATTCAAGAAGAAGGCATCATGCTGGTAGCCAAATTTCCAAACTCAAAGGAAGTTGCTGGACACAATAAAACCTTCGTGTACAAATTTCAAGGTTCATTTATTCTTTACAAAATTAATCCCAAAATTAAAGCTCAAATGTTCATAACTAATTTCAAAAGTCCCTATTGTATCTACAAACATTTACAAAAGCTCATGACAAATTGATGAGAAACTAAGTGGTCTTCAAATTCTTCTGGTTACCTACGGTTTATCTTCATTCGACTCAAATATAGATGAGGAAGACAATGCTTTTTTTTCTTCCACTGATGCTAATGGAAGATTTCATGTTATCTTGCTAGAACAACATGTCATGCGTTTAGTAATGGATTACATACTGCATAATACTACATATTACTACGCAATTCGTTTTTAGTCATAAATGGAAAATATGGTGAATTGTTGAGTTTTGGAACACTATTGTTACACCTGTTGATGTATTGGTAGTAGAGTTTGCTCTAAATCTGCAAAGAGACATTGAAACGTCCCGCAACATCTTGATAAAGCTGCAAACAAAGTTACACCAGAATTTTAGCACAGAAGATTCGACAAAGGTCGGAGAACAACTGCAAAAGGAAATGAAAATAAAATTTCAAACTCAAATTCATAACCCAAAGCATAATCAAGCAAGCTCGTTCTTTTTCTTTAAAATAATATCAAATGAAAGTCTTCATTCAAATGATACCAAACAAGATTTTATCATGTTCATGATTGATTCAATGTCGATCCAAAATAACACATAACATGTTGACACGAAAAAGGAAGAAAATTCGAACGTGCCGGAATGTGTTTGAGACAAGACAGAAGCACATTCATCACAGTAAATTAAGTTCTCCAGACAAGAAGACAAGTTAAAATTCTTTCTAAAACAGAAAACTGACAAGCAATCTTTCACTTTCAATTGCAAAATTGGAGATTTTAAATACATGGCATGATAAAAGAAAAGGCAACATGGTTAAGAGAGGAGGGAGAATAATAGTGAGCCACAGAAAACACACACACACAAAAACGTTTTTGCAAAAACAGAACATGATTCACAGAAAACAGAGAGGAGAAGAGTTGGAGGCAGAGTTTGAGTAAAACAGCACACAAATGTTAGCAGCAATATAAAGAAGAAGAAGATTTAGGAAAACTTATCTTCAATTTGGCTGGTGTCATCGAATCGTTGTAGAACAAGAAAAATCACTTCGCAAGACCCTCGTCGCTGCGAACCACTGCCGCCTACCCATTGCGGTTATCATTGTTCTATCAATTAGTTGGATCATTGAATTTTATTTTTGTTTACAGGTCGCGAGTTCAAGATAAACGAAAGGGAAAGAAGCGAAAGATCGAGAGTGAGAAGAAGAGTTTGAGGAAGAAGAGACGAAGGGAAGAGAAGGAGGGGCGGTTGTATTTGGAATTAGGGATTCAGACCCCTCTTTCCTTTCTTTCTTAATTTTGTGGTTGGTGGGTCGGGTCCGGTGGGTTGACCACCACCGACCCATTGTTTCTTGTTTTTTATTTATTTTTGGTTATTTTACAATTAGGCTGGACCCAATTTTTTTGTTTTTTTAATAAAAGGAATCATAAATATAATAAAAATAATAAAAGCAAATAAATAATAAATAATAATAAAAATAAATAAATATAATAAAAATAAATTAGAAATTAATAAATTAGAATTTTAAGAATTAAAAAAAACAATAATTTTTAATTTAGAACTTTTAAGAATTTAGTATTATTTTTATAAATTAGATTATTTTTAGTTTTTAGTTTTTAATTCAAAGTTTCATTAATTTTCATAATCATAACTTTAGCAAATAATAAAATAAATACTAATAAAAACAAATTAAAGATATTTAGATGTTCTTGTCATTTTATAACCTAACTTTGATTTTGACATTTTACCATTATTTATTAAATTAATCATGAATCCGCAAGTCCGAGTTTAACTAAGTTTTGATATTCATTTTGAATGTAACCCTTGATGCATCTAGTTGAGATCAAATCTTAATCACGATGTCCTATATTTTGATCTTTCGATTTACGTATTCACTTATTGTCATCAATTCTGTGGCATTTGAGTATTGTTGTGGTGGAAATAGGATACCAAACTATTAATTAGTTTGAATCACAATTCTTAATTCACAACCGCTCTTTGATTTATCTGAAGGAAAAGGTCAAAAGAGGGAAAACCTATTTTTGCATCGTAAACACAATGCGGGGAGAGATCTAGGGTTCGGGGGTTGATTAAGCTTAGGGAAGGTATCAGCATCCTAAACTTCTGTAGTACTCTACAAGAACCTTTTGTTCAATGTTTGCTAGTTTTGCTTTATTATTTTCTTAAGGTATATACAAAGGGATTAAAAGTTGAAGAAAAAACCTAAGGGGGTTAAGTCTAAGTTTACTCGGCAAGACATCGCATCTTGTGCCTACATATCCTGACGGGAATGGAATCAGAGTAATTGTAGTTCCCCTCAAAAGGGAAGTTAGAAACATCTTGATTGTGGTCAAGGTTTCAAGGGGAGTAAACGTATCTTAAGGACACGCTTACGTGGAGTCTTGAAACTCCTATTTCTACGTTGAATTTGTTAATGTAAAATAGGGTTAAATTAGGGATTCCACGGCGGGAAACCCTAAAACAGAGTACGGCGACTCTTTGACCTAATGCTAGGGTAAAGGGTATTTTCGTCCATGGCGGGACGCCTATGAAACTAGGATTTGAAAAAGTGAAAGTTCAAAGGTGAAAACTATTGACACGGCGGTCAAATGGTTAGACCTAATCCTTCGGAAGTGAAATAATTGAGAATGATAACGAATGATGAACTGATAAGCAATGAAGATTGGAGATAATGCACAAATCATAACGGAACGCAGATAATAATAATAACGGTAATGTCAGAGAAAGTATAAATGAAATACCAAGAAACATGTTAGTAATAGTTTGAGAAACGATGCTAATAATAAAAAGCAGACATAAATTGAAATTAAATTAGGATAGGATCAGGTAATTTTTTAGACAATGTTTTGAAAGTTTTATGTCATGAAAATGTGAGAGTTTTTTTTAATAAAAAGAAAAAAAAGAGGGTTGGGATTGTTTTATTTTTCTTAAAAAGAAATTTAGTTTTAACTTTGAAAAAGGGATTTTAGTCTTAATTTAAAAAAAGAAGTTTTAGTTTAGTTTTTTTAAAAAAGGCGTTAATTTGAATTTTTAAAGAAAATGTTTTGGGTTAATTTTAAAAAAAAAAGGTTGAGCTCTAATTTTAAAAATGTTTTTTTTTGTTTTAATTAAAAAAAAAGAAAATTTATTCTTAATTTAATAAACTGTTTTAGTTTAATTTTTTTTTAAGAAAATTTTTACTTTCAGCATCTAAAAGGTTTTAATATTAATATTAATAAAGTTTTTTATTTTAACATATAAAAAAGGTTTTGTTTATCAAAAGTTTTAAAAAACATAAATAAACATTAAAAGAAAAGTGGGTTGGGTCGGGTCACCACTCCCAGACCCAACCCGGTCCGTGCTTATGAAGAAAAGAAAAGGAAAGGGATTAGGGTAACCCTAATCCCATTTTGGCCTCTACGGCGCTGTTCTCTCTTCTCTCCATCCCACACACGGCTGTCCCTTCTTCTTCATTTTGTTCATCCGTCTTCTTCTTCTTTCGATTTTCCTACAAGAAAAGACAACATGCAAGAGGATTTATAAGTAAACTGGATGATTTATGTTCCGCTCGTTGATTTTGAACAATGATGATGGTGAGGTTTTCGCGTCTGAGTTCTTGATTCACCGCCATCTGATGGTTCTCGCGATCTCCCGGCCGGTGATGAGTTGCTCTGAGGCCGTGGGCTTTTGACGGTTTGGATGGCGATTATCGGCGTCGTCTGATGATAGTGTTTATGGTTTTGGCCGCCGCTTTTGTGGTTCAGATCTCTTAGGGTTTCCGTTTCGCCGTTTTGGTGTGATTTTTTCATCCTTGTTAGGGTTTCTGTTCCCCTTTTTCTTTGTTTTATATTCTGTTTTTTTTATCTTCGTTTGGGCTTGGATAATATGACTTACGTTATTATTTCGGATGGATTTTATTTTTCTTTGTGCAGATTGGATTTGATTTTTCCGGATCTTTGATGGTGCTTGATTCGGATTTGTCTGGCTCTGATTATTTCTTATATTTGTTTGGATTTATTTTCTGATAGATTTGATTTGCTGGCTGATTGTTATCCAGATTTTTCAGATGAACTTACTTTCAGCTTTGTTGGCTTGATTATTGAAACCGGATCTGGATTTTGATTTGGATATCCAATGATTTACTTGATAGGAAACTGGATATGGATTTCAGATTGAATCTGTTTTGTGGGAAAATCATTTTTTCAAAATAAGCGCTTATCTGAATAATCACTTTTGGCCGAAAATACTTCTTTTTCTCTTCTTCAGGTTGTCCCGAAAAAGAACAGATACTGTCGGTTGGTAGCCGAAGTCGGAAATCGGAATGGGAGCTAGTTTCGGCAATTATCGTGCCCTCCCGACACCCGATGATGAAATTGCTCTGAGGGTGTCGAACAAAAATAATTTTCTAACCTTATTCTCTGTTTTGCTCTTGTTCTTGATTTTGTCGTGCAGGTACGAAAAAACGGGCATGAAGGATTAGTCAGAAAAATGAGCATGAAGAACTTTAGGAATTTAGGAATTTTAGGATGAAAATGTATATTTAAATTCCTTTTGTAATAAAAATATATTTATGAATAATAATTCAATAATATTTTTATTCAAAATCCTTCTCCTCTTTGTAAATTATAATAATCATAAAAAATATTATGAATAAAATCCAATATATTTTTCTATCAAGATCATTTCCCGATTCCTTTTCCGTAATTTAAATTTGTCGCAACCGACTGATCCATCTCAAATATCCGATTAAACCCCACCGGTCAAATACCTTCGAATAAAATCCAACGATTAAAATTAATCCGATCCAACTTGAATAATAAGCTTAATTTCACCATATAAATTCAACATGAATAAATCCCAACAATCAGTCGAATCAAACCTTGTCACTCCAATACGTACTGCTCCACATAACTAATATAACCTTAATTTTTCCAATATATTCCAAATTAAGTTGCGCATGATGATAGCATCAGTAATAACCTTGAACGAATTAAAACATAAAGGAAACAGAGAACCCAGATTAACAGCGAAACAGAACTATATTCCGTGCCACAACTTCCATTTGTATTTTCGATGGCTAAATCCAATGCCAAGAACCAACTCGGGCAAAAATCGCAATTAAACAGATATAATAATTCCAGACTTGAGCCGACGTTTATACTGCTTTCCTTTTAAGAAAATGGCAGGTAGCAGAAGAAGTGGAAAAATAAATGTCTGTTGAAACCAAACCCGCAAGACGGATTCTTGCATTGACTTGAACCAAACCAAATTGATATCTCAACATAATCAACCCATATGACAAAATAAATGTCTCAGAAATCCACTGGCGACGATGTCTCGACTCGTTGATTAATTTCCAAAATTACCGTGAATCAATGTTTATCCTCAAAGAAAATAAAGTACTCAGAAATGGAGGCTCTAATTATTCAATAAATCCCTAATGATAACTCAACTTCAAGGACTGTCAGTAAACAACGTGTAAATGACCATTTCTCCCTTTAAAAACTAAAGTGTACCAGACATGGTTCTTGCAAAACGAACAGACTACACAACCTGTTAACAGTTAGCTGATGCGAAAATGAGATGACATGCGACATGAATCGTCTAATCTGAGGGTAAAATTTGGGGTATTACAAGTATCATCGCTTTAATTTTTCTATTACTAAGTTTATATTCTGAAAGAAAGTTTATTCTTATTGACTGCCATATCAATATTAGAGAATCTAGCTCTTATCCGTTATCCTAGCCTTAGGATTTGAGTCTCCGTACTCACGCATAGCGTCCTGCCATAGACACTCTTTTACAATTCGATCCTAGCCTTAGGACCAGGAGTCGCCATACTCCATGTAAGCTCCCGCGTGGATACTTACTTACCATCTTTTTTAAACAATCATGAACGTAGATTCGGAGTCGCTGCACTCCACATAAGTGTCTCACTATGAACATTTACTTCCCCCTGGAACCTTGACCACGATCAAGAAGTTCCTCACTCCTCTTTAAGGGGAACTACAAATGCTCTGGTTTCTCGATGAGAATATGTAGGCATAAGATGCAACGTCTTGGCGAGCTCACTCACAATTAACCTCCTGTTACCATTTGTAACTTAGAATTGGAGTCGTCGTGCTCCAGGTAGCGTCCTTCCATAGGCACCTTCTTTCATACCCTTCATCCTAGCCTTTGGATCAGGAGTCTCCGTACTCCATGTAAGTTCCCGCCGTGGATACTTGACTACCTTTTCAACTCAACCTTTCAATGTAGATTTGGAGTCGCCGCACTCCACGTAAGTATTTGATTATGAATACTTACTTTCCCATGGAACCTTGACCACAGTCAAGAAGTTCCTCTCCTCTTTGAGGGGAAGTACGAATGCTCTGATTTCTCAATGAGAATACGTATGCACAATATGCGACGTCTTGGCGAGCTCACTAACAACTAACTTCCTGTTAACATTTGCAATTAAAGATTAGAGTCGCCGTACTCCTTATTTAGTTCCTGCCGTGGACACCCTTCACCTTCATCCTAGCCTTAGGAGCAGGATTCTCCGTACTCTATATAAGTTCCCGTCGTGGATACTTGCTTACCTACCTTACAACTTTTCAACTTAGACTCAGAGTCACCGCACTCCACATAAGTGTCTCGCTATGAACACTTACTTCCCCCTGGAACCTTGACCACAGTCAATAAGTTCCTCACTCCTCTTTGAGGGGAACTATGATTACTCTGATTCCATTCCCGTCGGGATAAGTAGGCACAATATGCGATTTTTTTATGAGTATACTCAGGACTAACCCCTTAGGTCCCTCTCTTTACCTTCAACCCTTTAGCAGATAACAGATATAACAATAACGCATATCAAACAAGAGATTCCTGTAGAGTACTACAAATACTTAGGATGCTAGCACCTTCCCTAGGTATTACCAATCCCCGAACCCTATATCTCCCCGCATTATATTTACGATGCAAATTAGGTTTTTTTTCTTTAACCTTTCCTTTGGATAAATTAAAGACCGGTTGTGAATTCAAGATGTGTGATTCAAATTAATCAATAATTTGATATCCTATTCTCATCGCAACAATATCAAAGATAAGCTTCTTTTTCCTTAGTTTGACCAGGATTTATTGTCCCCTCACAACTGGGTTTGAACATGATATTGGATCAAAAGTTGAAAAAGGCCACCTCCCTAGGATTAGGCCCGCACAACAAAGGAATAATTGGGCCTAAGGACCCAACCTCATCTAAATCCATCGTCTGGCCCACAAAGCCTTTGGGGTCCATCACCACGAATGTTGATTTACCGCCACAAGCTGGATTAGACATGCATCTGAGCTTTTCATCATTGCCTCGATCATATACATCATTATGTAACAACAGTTTTTTGGAATGACCAACATGTTTTACACATGTAACCACAATATCAGATAAAGTGCTTCTGCTATTTTCCAAAATAACCTTTTCCCTAACACCTATTTTTCTTCTCTCAGACTCAGGAACCACATCTTTGGAGGACGTATCATGGCCTTCCCTAGAAAAATAGTTTTTTATTTCCCCTTCCTCTTCCTCCTCTAAGCTTTTCCATTTGTCACTATCACTATCTGAGCTATCAATCTCTGGCGACCTGCTCACTTTAATAAAATTCACCTACCCAAGCCTTAATGGCCCATGTCCATCTTCTAACAATGTAATTTTGTAAATGTTTCCACTTACTTCAATATTGAAAATTTCATCCAGGTTAATCGCAAACTTGGTTTTAACGAGGAATCTTACAACATCCAAACACACATGATTTTCCGTACCGTCATTCAAAGTAATATATTCAACAATTCTTCCAGCAACAAACTTAAAGAACTTTGAGCACCAAACATGGCAGGGAAGCCCATAACATCGTATCTAGGTGAGTCTCTCAATGTCCTCGTCTTTTGGCGACCACAGACAAATGTTAGAGAACCACCGGGATACCCACGACATCTTCTTGACCAAGGTTGCTAACTCTCTAGACACCTATTTTCTAGCATGAAATTCTTGTTGTATCTTATATGTCGACCCTGATATTTTAACCACCTGACGAAAGCCTTTTCGAATCTAGTAAGCTCTGACTTCTCCGTGTTGAATTGCAAGTGTGCAAATCACGATTTTGTACCCAGCCAATCTCTAGTGTTCCTTACAATACCTCTTTTTACTTCTTGTATGTTGCACCCTCTAATCATAATGTTGTCTAGCTTGATCATCAATAGTCGGACGTCTTCAACATTTTTGAATCTCACGAAACCATACCGTTTGCCACACTTATCTCATTTCGGTGGGATGACCACCTCAAGAACAAGACCATATTGTTTGAAAACCTCAAACATATCTATTACTTCAAATCTTTATGGGAATTCTGTGAAAACAAATGAGGAGATGTTTCTATCCTCAAGATCACCTTCTTTACCATTCCTTGCCGTCTAGATAGAGTGTCTAGTCACATCATTGTCGGGTTCCTTTCTTGTGTCTAACCTCTACCCATCTAGCTTCGTGATGCATTTCTGTCCTTTGTTGCATAGCTTAATATTGAATGTTAGAGCACCAATGTTAGAGAACCACCGGGATATCCACGTCTTCTTCTTGACCAAGGTTGCTAACTCTCTAGACACCTATTTTTCTAGCAAGAAATTCTTGTTGTATCTTATATGTCGACCTTGATATTTCAACCACCCCGACGAAAGCCTTTTCGAATCTAGTAAGCTCTGGCTTCTCCATGTTGAATTGCAAGTGTGCAAATCGCGATTTTGTACCCAGCCAATCTCTAGTGTTCCTTACAATACCTCTTTTTACTTCTTGTATGTTGCGCCCTCTAATCATAATGTTGTCTAGCTTGATCATCAATAGTCGGACGTCTTCAACATTTTTGAATCTCACGAAACCATACTGTTTGCCACACTTATCTCATTTCGGTGGGATGACCACCTCAAGAACAAGACCATATTGTTTGAAAACCTCAAACATATCTATTGCTTCAAATCTTTATGGGAATTCTGTGGAAAAAAATGAGGAGATGTTTCTATCCTCAAGATCACTTTCTTTACCATTCCTTGCCATCTAGACATAACGTCTAGTCACATCATTGTCGGGTTCCTTTCTTGTGTCTAACCTCCACCCGTCTAGCTTCGTGATGCATTTCTGTCCTTTGTTGCATAGCTTAATATTAAATGTTTTTTCCATTTAACTTATGCTACATGTCACCATCCAGTTTATTTTTTACCTCCAAAAGTAGTTTTACTACTCTCAATTGAATAATAGTTTTTAGTTAACAATCAAAATACATTAATTAATATAAGTTTATGTTAAAAATCAAAATACTTTAATAAATATAAGTTTATATCACACTTCTTAATGGGGCAGAACGTGTTAAATTTATAACACAAATTTTAATTAATTTCATTTTTATTTATTATTAAAGCAATAAATAATATTTATTAAATTTTGGACTGTAATTAAGTAGTATTTTTTAATTTTCTTCTTCCTTATTTGTTTCAATTTCATTTTGGTTGGATTGATCAAGTATTGGAATTAATAGTACTATTTCACAATGAAAAATGGAAGTTTGTAAAAACTGTAAATGACTAATATAATAATTTTTAGAATATATCTAACTATGTCGACTGAAATATTATTATTTTTTTTGTTTTATTAAATAATATTTTGCATGTTTCTTTATTTGTTTCAATTTCATTTTAATTGAATTGATCAAGTATTGGAATTAATAGTACTATTTGACAATGAAAAATGAAAGTTTCTAAAAACTGTAAATGACTAATATAATAATTTCAAAGAATATAGCTAATATGTGGATTGAAATATTCTTTGTTTTTGTTTTATTAAATTATATTTTGCATGTTTCTTTATATGTTTCAATATGATTTTAATTAGATTTATCAACTATTGGAATTAATAGTAGTATTTGATAATGAAAATTATAAGTTTCTAAAAAGTGTAATTAGAAATTAGAAATGAATTACTACACGTAATTGCATATTCCTTGCATGTTAACATCAAACACTAGAAAATAAATGTTGAAACAAAAAAATTGTTCCCCTATAAAAGGGTGAAGCATAGATTTGCAATATGCATCTCTAATCACTTCATTCTCTCTTTACAATGCTCACTATGACTTTATTATTAAAAATTGTTTTAATTTACTCGATATTGAATATTGTTTTATTTGATGGCTTACCACCTTCCATTCAACTTTCACAATCACCATCACCAACACCTTTCCACATAGACCATGAAATATTAAAATCATATTCTCCATATCAAGATTTACGTAAGAGTAGAAAAAGATCTCCTCCTCCTCCTCCATCACCACCACCTCCTCCACCTTCCTTTGACCATTTTATGCTAGCTCAAACATGACCCCCAACATTCTGCATTCTGAATGCTAATTGTATCTCTCCATTGCCACAAAAATTCACCATTCATGGCATGTGGCCTGGTAAAAGAGGCGTTGTGATACGAGATTGCAAAGAAGAAAAAGCACCTAACCTGAACGATGTAAGTTTTACTTTATTTGATTCTATCTTATTATTTTTATTTATTTTATCATATTATACAAACAGTAACTTTATTTTGTGTATATTTTTAACAGCTTCATTTAATAAAGAAGAATCTTGATATTGATTGGCCATCTTTAGTTAAAGATGTTTCTATATTATTTGCCAATGGTGCTTTATGGCTTTACGAGTGGAAAACCCACGGAACTTGCTCAATTCAGATGTTTGAATTTTCCGCTTACTTCGAAGAAACATTAAAAGTTTACCATAGAAATAATGTAAAAGAAATTCTTGAAAAGGATGGTATTAAACAGGGTGGAAATTATCCAAAACAAAAAGTTCTCAACGCAATACAAACAGAGATTAAATTCATGCCACAAATTCGATGTGAGCGGATTAAGAATTTAGTTTATTTATCAGAAATACGACTTTGTTTAACAGCAACGCCAAAACTAGAATATAAAAATTGTGATACACCTTATAGTGGTTGTCACAATAATGATATCTACTTCTAATATAGTGCTTTGGAGTGAAGACAGACAAAGGTTCATGGAGTTAATCCTTGGTTGATTTTAGTTTCTTATTATATAATGTTCTCTACTTTTTATTTTGTTGGGTGTTGTTCTGGTTTTAAAGACCTTTATAATTATTGTTCTGTCTCTATGGTCTTTTATGTACTTTTTATATTTCTCTTACACACTGTGTTAGAAGAAATTGATATGAATAAATATTGAAGGTTTATAAAATATATATATTGTTTATATTTTATTTCATGTTTAATTTTATGAGATCATTGTAATTTTATCAATGTATTAAATCTATATACATGTAGAAATTTAATGATCCTTGTGTCTAGGTGCAGAATATGAAAAAATTAAGACAAGTCTCAGAATTACAATTTTAAAAAATATTAACGAAAACCAACTTGGAAGAAAATCTTAAGAAATTTTTGTAAAAATTAAATTAGGATAAATTGTTACATATACACCAGTCAATAAAGCTAAGTGAATTTGACATAAAACCATTGAACCACCAAAGGTAAAAAGATAACATTAACATTAATTTGATACAAGTTAAAATCCAAACGTCATACGCGAATGTCAATATGAGTAAAATCGCTTCGAAAATAAACTTTCGTAGCATTATTCTTTTCACAGTAAATTTCTTCAACTTGAGTTTATCTTTTAATTTTCTCTTCACAGTAAATTTCTTCAACTTGAGTTTATCTTTTAATTTTCTCATATGCTTCAAGTTTGTTTCAAAAAATTCAAATGGTGCCTATGTCATTTTTTTAATTGATTGAGCTCTTTTTATATAAGCAGTTATTTTTCATCAGTTAGGGTATTTATGATTTTTTTTTATTCAATTTGTAAAATGAAAGTAGAATATATATTTTGTAAAATAATATTTATGAATATTGTTCAAAGAATGACCTTCTTAACAATCCAGTGTTTAAGAAACTTGTTTGAGATATCTTATTTGATTTCATCTTCATCATCTTTAATGTGCTCGTTTTTATTAGATCTAATTTGAGGTTTATTGTCTTTGACAAAGTCTTTCATGATTATTTTTGAAAAATCAATACTAAAAGAAATACATTTTCCCGGCTCTTGGAATTTAGTTTTGTGAAAAACTATATGTGTTGTTTCTTCAAGAATATAAGTTCTATTATTGAAAATTCTATACTTACGGGATATAGAATACGCAAAAAAGAAGAAGATTTTCAGATTTTCTCATCAATTTTAACATAAAACTCATTCAGTTTATACTTAGAGTTATTTTAAATGAAGCGCTTGTATTCAAAAACGCAAAAATAAAAAAAAAATTATATTTTTATATTTAAATAACTCATATGAGGTCTTCACTAGAATAGGTCTAATGACCACTTTTTTTATGACATGATATGTGGTGTTGACTGTATTTGTGTCAAAGTATTTAAGTAGACTCTACTCACTAATCATAATTCATTCTAATTACTCTAAAACACGATTGTTACGCCTTACACACAATTTTGTTCTAGAGTTCGCATACATGAGAAGTTGTGGGTTATACAATTTTTATCAAAAAAATCTTCAAGTTAATGATTAAAAAATTTACCACAACGATCACTTCTTAAAGTTGTTGTTTTCAATTTGTAAAATGAGAGTAGAATAATTACAAAAGTTATTAACCTAATTACGATTGCGAACACCATTTTTATATCTCTCTGAATATTGTTCAAAGAATGATCTTCTTAATAACCCAGTATTTAAGAAACTTACTTGAGGTATCTTATTTGATTTCACCTTCATCAACTTTAATGCGCTCGCTTTTATTAGATCTAATTTGAGGTTCATTGTCCTTGACTAAGTCTTTCATGATTATTTTTGAAAAAGCAATACTAAAAGAAATACATTTTCTCGACTCTTGGAATTTAGTTTTATGAAAAACTATAAGTGTTGTTTCTACAAGAATATAAGTTCTATTATTGAAAATTCATATATATATATATATATATATATATATATATATATATATATATATATATATATATATATATATATATATATATATATATATATATATATATATATATATATATATATATATATATATATTGGAAATCAACTACAAGTCTTCACCATTTACAAAATATAACTAAATCTCATATTTCTGGAAAGTTCATGGTTTCAGATAATGGTATCTTACGATTTGAATCATTACATAGTAAATTAAGTTTTCACTCACCCCTGAATATATTGATAGACAAACTTTGAACCAATTATTCATTAGAACAAGTGTGCGTAACTCACACATGAAATCTCAGTACTATCAAAAGAATTATAGAATTGACACATTTAATATGGTCTTGCATCATGTACCCTTTTCACAAGAATTTAAGAGTAAAGCCCTTTAACTCAATGAAGCGGCCTCACTTCATTCTCGTATAGGTAGAATATATCAGAAATGCACTCATTCTGGTATAGGTAGACTATATCCGAAATGCACTCATAATTATGAATTTCATAAAAAAAAATTCTATATGTCCACTAAGAGTAAAACTCAACCTTCCATCTTTTACTTATGGTCCCCAAATACGTTTTCTCTTTAGGATGTCTTTATAATCAAGTACTTGCAATCACTCTAATAGTATACTTTCACCATTGAAGTCAATACTTAATTTTAACTAAGTATGAGTTGAGTTTCCACTATTGGTGATCAACTTGATATGGGCTTTAGACCCATCCAAAATAATGTCTTCCACACCATTTCTTTTGTCAGACCTTTCGTCAAAGGATCTGCAAGATTATTTTCTGTTCTTACAAACACAATGAAAATTACTCCATTTGAAATTAAATCCTTCACATAGCTATGTCATATACCAATATGTCTAGATTTTCCATTATATACTTGGATATATGCTTTTGATAGTCTGGACTGACTATCACAATGTATGGATACAGGTACAATTGGCTTTGGCCAAATAGGTATCTCATATAATAAATTTCTTAACCATTCAACCTCTTTACTACCGGAAGCTAGAGTAATAAATTCTGCAGCCATGGTGGAGTCGACAATGCAAGTTTGTTTCTTAGAACTCCTAGAAACTGCACCTTCACCATGATTTATGATCCATCCACTAGTAGAGGCATGAACTTCTACATATGTTACCCAACTTGCATATGTATATCCCTCTAAAACTGAAGGATATCCACTATAAGTTAAACTATAGTTAGTTGTCCCTTTAGTGTATTTTAATATTCTATTAACATCATGTCAATGGTCTTTACTTGGATTACTTGTATACCGACTTAACCTATCAACAACATATGCAATATCAGGTCTAGTACAAGTCATACCGTACATCAAGCATCTGATTACCTTTGAATATTCGAGCTGTGCCACTGGACACCCTTTATGTGACTGCAAATTAACATTTTGATCAAATGGGGTAGAAAATGATTTACAATTGAAGTGATCAAATTTATTAAGCAACTTTTTGATGTAGTGAGATTGGTATAAACCAATATTTTCACCATCTATTATTATTTTAATTCCTAAAAACACATCTGCTTCACCCAAGTCTTTCATATCAAAAATTTTGGATAAGAAAGTTTTAGTCTTTTCTACCTCATTTAAATCACAACCAAATATTAACATATCATCCATATATAAACAAATCATGACACTTTTTCCATTTCTAAATTTACTATAAATACATTTGTCAAATTCATTTATTTTTTATCCATTGGTTAACACAACATGGTCAAAATTTTGGTGTCATT
The DNA here is from genome assembly GCA_963859935.3 of Lathyrus sativus. Classification (NCBI taxonomy): domain Eukaryota; kingdom Viridiplantae; phylum Streptophyta; class Magnoliopsida; order Fabales; family Fabaceae; genus Lathyrus; species Lathyrus sativus. Next base: position 477,651,783 of record OZ012741.1, on the reverse strand, counting down.
GTTTGGGTGCTTATTTTAACCCATACAAATACTTGGTTAATTTGCACACTTTATGTTCTTGAAACTTTGATGACAAATCCTTCAGGTTGTTTCATATACACCTCTACATCTAACTTTCCATTTAGAAAAGCAGTTTTAACATCCATTTGATGGATTACAAGCTTATAGATGGAAGCAAGTTCAAAAATCACTCTAACTAACGCAATTCTAGCAACATATACACACATATCAAAGTAATTAATACCTTGTTTTTGTGTATACCCTTTAGCGATAAGTCTAGCTTTGAAATTTGTAATGGTACAATCGACTTCGATTTTTATTTTAAAGATCCATTTACAACCTATTGGTTTTGATCCTGGTAGGAGATCTACTAGTTTATAGGTTTTATTACCCATAATTAAGTCCATTTCTTCTTGGATAGCTTCTTTCCAAAAGATAGAATCTTGAAATTGTATTGCCTCTTCAAATGTTTCTCGATCATTCTCTAGATTATAGAAAATTGGTCCATAACGATTTATCGAATCATTATTTCCTTCTACAAGGAACATGAAGAAGTCGGATCCATAGTGTTTCACTTTTTGGATTCTTTTACTTCTTCTAGGTTTTAAACATGCCAACATATCACTATTAAATACATTACTTTCTAGACTTTGAACGTCATAATGAACATTGTCTTCGAGATTTTGAATTGAGGTAAATCTACTTTCTTGAAAAATTACATCTTGACTCAATCACGCTATTAATAGGATATGAGTCATTGGATTCAATAACCGTGAATCTATATCTTTGCTATTTTCAACATATCCCAGATATACACATTCAATTTCTCTTGCTCCTAATTTATTTCTTTTTTGTTCAGAGACTTTTACAATTGCTCTATAACCCCAAACTTTTAAATAATTAAGATTAGGTTTTCTTTTCTTCTATAGTTTATATGGGGTTATCTTGTTCCTTTTATTAGGAACTCTATTCAATATATAACAGTTAGCATGGCTTCACCCCAATATCCTTTAGATAAATCAGAATAGGATAACATGACATTTACCATTTGTTCCAACACCTTATTTTTCCTTACTGCTATCCCATTTTGTTATGGAAAATATGGTACAATTGTTTGATGCACAATAGCAGTGGACTCAAAATAATTCGGATGATAGAACTTCCCTCCCCTATCACTTCTAAAACATTTAATGAAAGTATCATGTTGAAGTTCTACTTGTACTTTAAATATTTTAAATTTTTCTAAGACTTCATCCTTAAAATGCATTAATCAATATAAAAATATCTAGTGCAATCATCAATGAAAGTGACAAAGTAATTTTTACCATCAATGATGGGCAAACCACGTAAATCACACACATCCGAATGAATTAAATCTAACACCTTCGAACTTCTTTCAATTCTTTTAAAAGGTTTTCTTGTGATTTTAGTTAACATGCAAGTAGTACATGAATTTGAATTTTTGTCAAGAGTTGAAATTAAATTTGATTTTATCATATCATTTAGTTTTCTAAAGTTAACATGTCCTAGTCGCATATGCCATAAATCAATAGACCCAAAAATATAAGCATAAATCACATTATCATTTAATTAATATAAATTTAGAATAAATTCATCTCCCTCAAATACAGATTTGAAACCATACTTATTAAGTAAAGATACAAAAATCAAGTTCTTCCTAACTTCTGGAACATAAAGAACATCTTGAAGAGTGAGTGTTTTTCCAGAATTGAATTCAATCTCGACTGATCCTTTTCCTTTGACTTGAACAGTATAGGTATTTCCCATGTACAAAACATTACCATTATCTTCATTGATGGTCTTGAATAATTTTTTATTTTTGCACACATGACGGGTAGCACAAGAGCCTATCCACCAAGAATCAACATCTTCAATCATGTTGATTTCAGAAATGACAACAACAAGATTGTCTTTTGTTGCACTTGAATTCTTGTTTTTCTTCTCTCTTTTCAAGAACCTGCATTCATTTTTAAAGTCCTGGTTTTCCACAATGATAGCAATTTCCTTTCTTTTCTTCTATTGTTATTATTGCTATTAATATTAGGATTTTCATAATATTTTCCAAAATCTCGTTTTCTTTTCTTGGAAGTTTTACTTGAATTTTCTTCTTCCATTACATGCACTTTCTCGTGAGCAATTTGATTTTTAGTATCATCTTCTTTACGATACTCTTCTACTAAACGAAGGTGATTACCCAATTGCCCAAGACATATGTACTCTTTCTTATGTTTCAAATATTTTTTGAAATCTTTCCATGATGGAGGAAGTTTATCTATTATGGAAGATACAATTATTGTTTCCACCATATGCATTTCATGTTGTTTGTAGTTATTGAGAATATGTTTGATTTCATACATTTGTTCCATTACAGGCCTATTGTCTACCATTTTATAACTATTGAAATGAGAAACAAGAAACTTCTTACTTGTAGCGTCTTTGTGCATGTATCTTGATTCTAGTTTTTCCCACAGTTCCTTTGCAGAATTGCTACTTTGATAGATATCGAATAAAGAGTCTGACATACCGTTGAGAATATGGCCCATGCAAATGTAATCATCATTGTCCCATTTTTGTCTTTCTCTCGTTTCAGAAATGGTTTCTTCTTCCCTCTCTAATGGTCTTGCAGTGTTCAGAACATACACCACTTTTAATGTTGTAAGTCGAAACTTCACTGTAAGAGCAAGATTTGTCTCTACAGGATTATCTCTATGTTTTGATGATAACAATTGAGTATTTGTGAAAGAACCATTTTATGGTTTAATGTTTGTTATGTGCAGGTCATATTAAATTAAATATATTAGACCAAACAAACAAAAGCAACGTGTGCAGCTAGTAATATATGGAATTACTATGTGTAACTTCATGAAGCGCTTGGGAGAAGCTAGTTTGCTTATGTATCTGATCACCATCAGTAAGGAACCAAGGATGCTGTATATTGCAGTTGCAATGCTCCTGTGGTTTATGATCTGAAGAAGTGCATCTGATCTAAAAGCAAATGAAGCTCAGTAAAGAAGCAAGTTTGTTTCTGCATCTGATCATGTTCAATAAAGAATCAAGGATGCTGGATATTGCAGTTGCAATGCATCTGTGGATTCTGATCTGAGTTGTGCATCTGATCTGGAAGCTAACGAGCGTCTCTGAAGAGTGAGCCCTCTAAAGAACTGAAGTGTTGAAGAATCTGATGACTTGAAGTTCTGAAGGCTGAAGGCTCTGAAGACCAAGTGCGTCAAGACTCTGAAGACATGTTCTGAAGGACAAAACTCTGAAGACTCTGAAGACATGTTCTGAAGGACAAAACTCTGAAGACTCTGAAGACATGTTCTGAAGGTCAAGACTCTGAAGATTCTGAAGACATGTTCTGAAGGTCAAGACTCTGAAGATATAATCATCTGAAGAAGTTTGTGCTGAAGACTCTGATGACTTGAAGTTCTGAAGGCTGAAGGCTCTGAAGACCAAGTGCAAAAGACTCTGAAGACCAGACTCTGAAGAAGAAAGATTATGAAGCTTCACCAGACAAGACGTGTTCAATCAGATGAGCTGTTGCTATCAACTCTGATGAACAAAGTGCTGAAGTCAGAATCTGATGTTTACTATGCTATCTATACCAAAGTAGTTTCTGAACTACTCATCTGTAACATCATCAGAAGAACCAAGCCAGAAGCATATTTGTCCAAGCTGTTAAATGGAATATTACCGTTGCAAGAAAAGGACAAGAAAGTGATGTCATCCAACACGTGCTTATCTATCCGTTGAGATATGACCGTTGGAGTTTGAATGAACATCCTTATCCTCTCAACGTCATTCTTGGAAGCACTATAAAAAGAAGAATCATTTGATCATTAAGTAGTTGCCGTGTTGCCAAGTCAAGAAAAGTTGTTAAGCTGCACTATAAGGAATAACATTTGATTCATTCAAATGTTACCATGCTTGTAAGCATGAAGTGAAGAAAAGAAAGAAAGAAGAAAAGCTTAAAATGAAAAGAAGCCTTAGTGCTCACACACAGAAAAGCTTTTAAGCAATATGGAAACTGTACTCAATAATCTCTTAGAGATTTATTATTAGATTAGTTTCTATATTAGAAAGCAAGGAGTTGTTGCTCAATACTTGCTAGGAACTTAATTAGGAGTATTCTGCTTATTTGAGAAGCATTTATGTAATCTCCGGCAACACAAATTCTATTTTAGAATTAGTGGTTCCTCAAGTGATCTTGTGAAGATCAGTATACTTGAGATGACAAGTGACAATATTCATTTGTGGAAATCCTAATAGGAGATCTTTAGTGATCGGATTCTATTAAGGTGTCAATGAACGTTATATCCTTGGGGATCCCTGAACGTGTCATTGTCAAGTTGTTAGTCACTTGCAGTTAGCTTGTGCAACTGTAATCTGTTTGGTTATAGTGGATTAAGTCCTTGCAGTGAGTAAGGCGAAATCACCTTGGAAGGGTGGACTGGATTAGCTTGAGAGTTGCTCAAGTGAACCAGGATATATCTTGTGTTCTTTACTTGTTTAGTTTATTATTTATGCTTCCGCATTGCTACATCTAGAAACAACACAGAAGAAGATGGCAAAAGTTTTTAAGTAACCAAATACCCAATTCAAACCCCCCCTTTCTTGTGTATTTTTCACACCTTCAATTGGTATCAGAGCTCCGGTTCTGTTATTGATGGATATCAAACACCTAACAGTGTCAGATAAAGATCCATAGGCTGTGTGAAGAAATACTTTTGGGGATATTTCACCGTTCTTACAATTTCAGTCTCATATCAGTTTTTGAGGATAATGAGTACTAAAATTGTAATCTATTGAGTTACCTTGAGCAAGTCACTGATTCTATGAAGTTTGAAATTTGAAGTGTTGAAGCCTTCAACAGCAAATCTCCTCCAGAAGATTCTGAAAGAAGAATGAAGAATCAGTTGACAGGATAGATTCATCAGATAAGAAGATATATCTGTTGAATGCTGATCTGAAAATATGTTTGGATTTACAACATATTTGCTCAAAGATAAATCTTCTGCAAGCAATAATTCTTGATCTCTAAAGATTAATTCTGGTGAGTATGAGATGTTTTCAAGAAACGGATTAGTCCACACTTGACTTTCTCATGACAACTCATTGGGATTTATCTTAAGTAAGAAAAGATATATTGTTGGCTAATGAATCCTATTCATCAGAACGCCAGAATGAAGTCTGCAGAAAAGGGTAAGTTTAGAAAAATATTCAAATCTGGAAGAAATGATTCTTCAGATCCAAAACATTTGAAAGTTTCTCTCCTTGAAGAGCTTCAAAGAATTCTGCAGAGGTTTCTAGAAAGGCAGTGTTTCTAACTCATCTGGATTATGATGATATGATGAATTCAGAAGATCTCATTAGAAGTAGCATGGACAATTAAGTTCTATTAACTCGAGATGTTGAACAAACTGAAATTGGTCAGATGCTATCAGACATTATTTTTCAGAAATTCATAATGAATGTTTTGAGAAATAAAGATATGAGGAAAGATACAATGACAGTAGTCATTCTGTCAAATGTAAAAAGGATTTAAGTTTCTGGGGTTATTCAATTTGAATAAGTCAGTAAACATTCTTTTTCAAGAGCAGATGTTATGTCAACTCTGATAATCTAACTCCTTACATGTTAGCTCAGCATTGTAAGAGCAAAATTGTCAGTCAGACTGTGTCTTTTGATGCATCTAAGTTTGATGATAACTGTATCTAGATTGGATCTGTATTTGTTTCAAGCAGAAAAATTCAGAAGATGAAGCCTGATGGAAGCTAGATTCTCTCTACACATGAAGATCAGATTATCTGTGCTCTGAGGATGTCTCTCAAGAATCAAATGGATGTTGTTGTGTTGATGAAGATGCTGCAGAATGCTAACAAAGGAATTGAGATCTGTTCAAGAAGAGTTATTCAGAATATTCTACTTTAGTTGCTGTTACTGGTTTGTCTCACAAGATGTTGGAGAATCAGAAGCAGAATGTGTTCCAGCTGAAGAATCAGGAGCTACTCCAGATGCTATTCAATTAGCTGTTTCTGAAGAATCAGCTCTGAGAAGTTTCCCCCAGAATCAAATCTTCTTTTCTAGAAGAGACATTCATTGGAAAGAAGGATGATTCCATAAGAACAAGATTCTTTCTTCTCAAAGATTATCAGCAAGAAATTCTTGACTATACAGAAGACATATGCTTTTGTGACAAGGTTAGAATTCATATTCTTTTCATCTCGTTCGTTGATCAGTATAACATCAATATAAATCAGATGAATATTAAAAATACTTTTAAATGGTTTTATTGAAGAAGAAGTATATGTTCATCAACTTCCCAGGTTTCTTTTTGAAAATTATTTTGTCAAAAGTAAAGTTGTTACTACTCTTCTTCTTAAAGACTATTAAGAAAGATATTTTAAATCTGTCAGATTTATTTACATTGATGATACTTCTATTTAGAACCATATACTTCACTTGGAAAGGAGTTTGCTGAGTGTATGCAGGCAGTAGCTAAAACTAGCATTCTAGAAGAGGCTAGTGAAGTCAGATCAGTAGCTGTACAGAAGGTTCTGTAACACTGATTTTGTAGAGGCTCTGTCAATCAAGACATCTCTCCTTCAATTGTTGGTGACTCTGAAGCAAAGCTATAGAAGATAGTTCAAAGCATCAGAAGCAAAGCAACTGAGGCAGGATACTGAAGACACTTCAGTTGGTATCAGTATAGACTCAGAAGAAAAGCTACAGAGGCAAAATTACAGAAGAATCTGATGAAGCAACGCTAACAGGAGATTCTGAAAGTTTGTTGAGAAGCAACTCTATAAAAGACTCTGAGCAGTTGGTTGATATGTCAGCAACATAGCTCACTTCTGGATAATAAGGACACCTGAAGAATGAAGATCTGGTTTGATCTGAAGCATACCTCTGGATGAACGGTTGGTTGAATCATTCTCTAGAGCTAAGCTGCATAGATCTGAAGCAGAGGATCTAATGCAAGGAATCATTTCCACAGTTGTTCACTTAATAGATGCTGATCAAGATAAGTTGGGTTGCAACTTCACTGTCAGAAGAGTCTACTTTGGATATCATAAAGTTGGTATCAGACTCTTATCAGTCTCCAACCTTCTGAAGAAGCACTTCTGGGTTTGATGTTATTAATTGAGCTAACATCTGTTGATTAAGTGCTTTTGGGCAAAGGCTGATTGTTGATGATTAGAAGAACTTACTAACATAACAGAAATAGTTATGGTTAGAAAGTTTGGTGTAGAATCTCTTCAGAAGATTAGAGCAGAAGCTTTGAAGATTTCTGAAGCTAATTCAGAAAGGAAACATTGTCTCAATTGGTATAAGGTATTATCTAATGAAGCACTGATGCTAAGATTCAAGTTTTGATAACAAGCTTGGATTCAGAAACCAAAGGTGGAGAAACCTAAGGTGATTTAGCAGAAGATCCTACTCCTTCTATTGGTACTCAGAAGTTCTCACACCTTCAGTTGGTACGAGAATTCTAGAAGAAGAAGTCACCCTCAGATACTGATTGATAAGAACAAGATTGTCATTCAAATCAGTTCAAGAAATTCATCTTGGTTTGATGATAATTTATGATGATCAACCACGTCTGTCCAAAGGATAAATTCTTGGTGCAAGAAGATATAGCTTTCATCTGGAAACAAGTCATCTTGAAGATAAAGAAGCATGATCATAGGCATCCAAAGATGGATGATCAGAAGATGAAGACCAAAGGAGGAATCAGATAAAGAATGTAGCAGATAGAAGGATAATCTGTTAGAGAGTAGCCATCTAAGACTCTCATGTATTTAACGTACACTCTAAGAAAGAAAGAGGTTAGTAAAATGGTAGATCAGAAGCTCTACAAAGGTATGAGTTATACTCTTCTGTATTTTACTGTTTCTAGTCCTGACATTCTTTTCGGTATATGTGTATGTACTTGATTCCAATCAGATCCTAAAGAATCTCATTTAACAGCTGTTAAGAGATTTCTGAGGTATCTGAAAGGTACTACTAACGTGACTCTGTGTTGCAGAAAATCAGATAACTATTTTTAGTAGGTTTTTGTTATGCTGATGATACTGAATTCAGAGTTAGTTGCAAAAGTACCTCTGGTTAGCACTATCCCTTAAAGAAGCAAAATACATCAGATGCTGATTGAAGTATCAGATGCTCTGGATGAAGTGTCAAATGAAGGACATTCATGTACAGAAGATTGAAGGATCATATGGCACATCACCTTCAATTGATATCAGATGATATCTAAAGATCTGAGCAAATCTGAAGTCGTAGACTATCAGAAGATTTGGATTATCTGGAACTCTGGATAAAAGATTCTATTAGAAGATGGTTTGTTAAATCAAACATTGATACTTCTGTAGTATAGTGTTTTGATGTTGAAGAAACGAGCTGAAATAATTTCATTATTTCACACCTTCAATTGGTATCTTACATCTTAAATTGGTATCATGTCTCTGACATCCAACCAGAAGCAAAGTGTCAGATAACTCTGAGAAAAACTTCAGAAGATGTTTGAGTGAAGATACAGAAGGTTCTGGGCGCAGAATCAAGAATCAAAGCAAAGGCCAGAACAAGTACTTCAACTCTTGAACTTGAGACTTCTTGAGATATTTTTCAGAAGTAATTAGACTCTGAAATTGGACGTATTTCAAGTTTCTCTAAGGACTAGAATTATTGGTATCAAGATCAAGTCAAAAGGAAGAATAATTTTCAACCTTCTTGTCTAAATCTAGCAGAGGAAGATTCCAGAAAAGAAACTTCCAGATTAGTACAAGAAGCTGAAGATGCTAAGAAGACTAAGGAAAATGTTGTAGTTGGATTTTCTTGTGAAACTACTTTTGTACGTTGAGAACGTGACATTAGTAAGTTTAGAGGAGATCAACAAGCTATGAAGGATGTACAACAAGTTGTCAGAGAAAGTTCTGCTGAACAGACACCTGTCAACAATCCTCGTCAGAGCATGCTTCTACAAACTCTGAAGAGTTGTCACTCTCCAAGAAGCAGGGGGAGATATAGAAGATGCAATCTGAGAAAAGATATCAACCTACATTCAATTGGTATCAACCTGTAAGAATTAGGTTCTCAGGTGTTATCTCTTAACTCTTATCTTTTTAATTTCTGACATTAAAGAGAGAGAAATGATTTTTTTTTTTTTTTTTTAAAATTTTTTTTTAATGAAAAAAAAAAAAACTCAAACTTTTTGATGATGTCAAAAAGGGGGAGAAATGAAAGATGATTTTGATATTATCTGGAATAATAGAATATAACTTGGGGAGAAATGGAAAATGTTTTTGAGAAATAGAATATAACTTTGATATATTCTATAACCTGAAAGAGAATGCAAAAACATATAAACTGCGTTTATTACTAATTATTTGTTTGATGTTTTCCAAGGAACTTTGAATAAGTTCACTAGGCATTCTAAACAGGATAAATGAAAGAAATCTGAGTTCAAATGAACTGGTATCATATAATAGAAGTTATACACTTCGTGAACATAGATTCAGAATCAGATGGACCCAATACTGTTCAGAGATCTGAAAGTTAAAGTTATCTGGAATCATACTGTTTAGAAGATGTAAATTGTCTGTGAATATGATAATCAGAGCATAAAGAATCAGAAATCTTCATAGAAGCAAGATTTGGATTTAGACACAGAATCATGAGTATCATGTATTGGTATCTGTCTTAGAATCAACATTGGTATCAGATTCAGAAGTAAACATTCTACTAGTTTCTTTTGGTATCAGACTGCTTCAAGAAATCAAGAATCTATCAAGAATCTGAGAAGAAAGCAAGTTTGAAAAAGCAGAATCAAGACTGTATCAAGATCAGAAGATCCAAATATCTGACATATTGTAATCAGGGGGAGTTCTCCCAGGAAGGTTCACAAGTCAGGATATTTGATTTTCACCCAGTCTGAAACTCAGGGGGAGTTTCTCATCTGAAGGATGTTCTGAAGAATAAGAGAAAATGCTTTAGAAGATTCTGAAGTTATATGACCCTGATACAATGCTTAGAGAAGATAAGTTCTAAAGATCTGAAGATGGAAGTTCTGATTGAACTAGTCCAGATGCTGAAGACTCATGCTCTCTTATATTGTAGGGAAGTATTCCTTCTATTCTATTCTATTTGATTGTGTTTTATCAAATTTATATTTTGTAAGTCTTGGGATCAGAGTATGTCTCTGAACAAGCATAAAAATATGTTTAAGGTTAACACATTCAGGGGGAGCAGTTGCTTAGAACTCTGAATAGGTTAATGCTTGGTGATTACCCTGTATAAAATGTTTTATCAAAATACATGTTTTTGTCATCATCAAAAAGGGGGAGATTGTAAGAGCAAGATTTGTCTCTACAGGATTATCTCTATGTTTTGATGATAACAATTGAGTATTTGTGAAAGAACCATTTTATGGTTTAATGTTTGTTATGTGCAGGTCATATTAAATTAAATATATTAGACCAAACAAACAAAAGCAACGTGTGCAGCTAGTAATATATGGAATTACTATGTGTAACTTCATGAAGCGCTTGGGAGAAGCTAGTTTGCTTATGTATCTGATCACCATCAGTAAGGAACCAAGGATGCTGTATATTGCAGTTGCAATGCTCCTGTGGTTTATGATCTGAAGAAGTGCATCTGATCTAAAAGCAAATGAAGCTCAGTAAAGAAGCAAGTTTGTTTCTGCATCTGATCATGTTCAATAAAGAATCAAGGATGCTGGATATTGCAGTTGCAATGCATCTGTGGATTCTGATCTGAGTTGTGCATCTGATCTGGAAGCTAACGAGCGTCTCTGAAGAGTGAGCCCTCTAAAGAACTGAAGTGTTGAAGAATCTGATGACTTGAAGTTCTGAAGGCTGAAGGCTCTGAAGACCAAGTGCGTCAAGACTCTGAAGACATGTTCTGAAGGACAAAACTCTGAAGACTCTGAAGACATGTTCTGAAGGACAAAACTCTGAAGACTCTGAAGACATGTTCTGAAGGTCAAGACTCTGAAGACATGTTCTGAAGGTCAAGACTCTGAAGATATAATCATCTGAAGAAGTTTGTGCTGAAGACTCTGATGACTTGAAGTTCTGAAGGCTGAAGGCTCTGAAGACCAAGTGCAAAAGACTCTGAAGACCAGACTCTGAAGAAGAAAGATTATGAAGCTTCACCAGACAAGACGTGTTCAATCAGATGAGCTGTTGCTATCAACTCTGATGAACAAAGTGCTGAAGTCAGAATCTGATGTTTACTATGCTATCTATACCAAAGTAGTTTCTGAACTACTCATCTGTAACATCATCAGAAGAACCAAGCCAGAAGCATATTTGTCCAAGCTGTTAAATGGAATATTACCGTTGCAAGAAAAGGACAAGAAAGTGATGTCATCCAACACGTGCTTATCTATCCGTTGAGATATGACCGTTGGAGTTTGAATGAACATCCTTATCCTCTCAACGTCATTCTTGGAAGCACTATAAAAAGAAGAATCATTTGATCATTAAGTAGTTGCCGTGTTGCCAAGTCAAGAAAAGTTGTTAAGCTGCACTATAAGGAATAACATTTGATTCATTCAAATGTTACCATGCTTGTAAGCATGAAGTGAAGAAAAGAAAGAAAGAAGAAAAGCTTAAAATGAAAAGAAGCCTTAGTGCTCACACACAGAAAAGCTTTTAAGCAATATGGAAACTGTACTCAATAATCTCTTAGAGATTTATTATTAGATTAGTTTCTATATTAGAAAGCAAGGAGTTGTTGCTCAATACTTGCTAGGAACTTAATTAGGAGTAATCTGCTTATTTGAGAAGCATTTATGTAATCTCCGGCAACACAAATTCTATTTTAGAATTAGTGGTTCCTCAAGTGATCTTGTGAAGATCAGTATACTTGAGATGACAAGTGACAATATTCATTTGTGGAAATCCTAATAGGAGATCTTTAGTGATCGGATTCTATTAAGGTGTCAATGAACGTTATATCCTTGGGGATCCCTGAACGTGTCATTGTCAAGTTGTTAGTCACTTGCAGTTAGCTTGTGCAACTGTAATCTGTTTGGTTATAGTGGATTAAGTCCTTGCAGTGAGTAAGGCGAAATCACCTTGGAAGGGTGGACTGGATTAGCTTGAGAGTTGCTCAAGTGAACCAGGATATATCTTGTGTTCTTTACTTGTTTAGTTTATTATTTATGCTTCCGCATTGCTACATCTAGAAACAACACAGAAGAAGATGGCAAAAGTTTTTAAGTAACCAAATACCCAATTCAAACCCCCCCTTTCTTGTGTATTTTTCACACCTTCATTCACCTTTTTCTGCCAACAGATAAAGTTTCCTCCATCAAAATTTTTCAATTTCACAAAGTTTGATGTTATTTCTTTGAGTGATGATACCATTGATAAGTAAAAAAGATATTTGAACCTAAATATTGTTGGAGATTATGGTTGTTTGAAATATGTAGTGTTGAGAATAGGATTAACGACGAATTCCCTTCAGGATACTTTGAATACCTTAATGTGAATTGCATAAACACACTAATGAAGTAAGAGATGATTTTATACTTCACTCATGCATTAATAAAGTAAGAGATGATGTTAGAATAATTGAAATGGTGAAAAATTGATGTGATTATTTCTATTTTCGTGTGTATTTTGTTATTTCCAAGTGCCTCTATTTATAGAAAAATTTAAGTCATTTGATGAAGAGAAACACCATTTGAGGAATAAGTCTGTTGGTTTTATAATAAATTGTTACTCCCATTATAAATGGTTTTAATTCAAAATAACTTAGCAAAGATTCAAATCCCTGACTATAGAGTGCATAATACCACACCTAACCACTGAACCATATATCTGAACTTTCATTAAAATCAATAACAACTCATATACATATTACAAAATTCAAGCTTGCACAATATTTTGGAAATCATCTACAGTGTCTACTATCACGACGCCTTAGATTTTATATCGTAAACTTGTATTCCTTGAGGTGCCAAAAAAAGATTTAGATGGAGAAACTCAAGAGGTTTAGTTGTGAAAACATAATTTTTTATATGAAAGAAACTTTTGTTTTCTTTTCCATTTGACATGCATCACATAACATATTTATTGAAAATTTTATTTAGGTAGACTAATTATTAGATTTGATGTTGTCATCTTAATAATCAAATCAAAATGAACATGAGCCAAACATCTTTACTATAACCAAAATTCTTCACTCTGAATAATTAAACATTTGGAACCATTATAACCTTTAACCTTTAAACACCAAATCCTTATTCTCTTCGAGATCAATTAAACAATCTATACTAACAATATCAATTATATACCTTTTTCCACATAACTTATTAATTCTTAGGAGGTTGTTTTCCTAGCCATTAATTTAAAGTTCATCACCTATGGTGATTCTGGAGGTATTTCCAGCAATACACCCACCTAAAATATTATCTATATTATTTTTCTTATTAGTATTTGTGCTCTTGATGAACAAATTTAATAAACTTTGACATGTGTCCCATCATATGGCTTGAATACCCACAATATAGAAATTATATCCTCCTTCTAGTAGCAAGACATTCATGCATGAAGATGGTCATGGGAATTTAGGTACTCTACTTGTGTTGTATCCTTAGGGCTAGTACTAAGACATTTAGATATCCATGACATTCGACTACTAGAAATTTTTACTCTCTATTGTGAAATTGAGGTCTAATGTGTTTTCTAAAGCAATGTCATTCATCACTTGGAACAATAAAAACAATATTAGGAGTTTTAGAGAATTGTGTTATTTATTATTTTAATTTGTTAACTTCAATATTTAAATTATGGAAAGTATCAAACTCAATTAAGTTACTTTTTCTTTTAAAGTATGGGGAGAATACAACTTACCACAAACAAGAGATGCATGGTCCTCTTTCAAGAACTCTAGAGAAATTTTAAATTTTAAGATTTCTTCCTCAAGTTTTAAATTCTTTTTCTTTTTGGAGTATATTTTATTAAAAGCATTAAAGCTTCGACATGCATTTCATGAAAAGTATTTGGTAACTCATTATAAAAAGGTATGTAATATGACTCACCATCAAAGATATATGATTTATTTCATCTTCATCTAATTTTTTATTATATTAGGAAGTATCTTCATCTTCTTCCAAAGCAATGTACGCTTTGTGAAATTTGCCACTTTTTCCTTTCATTTTGTAGAACTCCGTTTTGCGTTTGTGCTTCAGTAAAACTGGACAATCGGTGTTGGAGTATTCAAGTTTACAATATTCATAGCATGTTACTTACGTTTCACTAAATGCTATAAGATTTTTGCAAGGCTCATAATTGAGATTTATCAAATATTGATTAATCCAAAATTATATTTTTTCAATCATAATCAAGGAATAGAATAATCAATGATTTTAGTGAAATGATAATACATGTAAGCTTAAATTTATATGACGTGATATTCTAGAGTTAAAAAATTAACACTTACGATATAATGCAGAAAATTAAAAGATGTAGTTAGTTAGTTTTGCAATTTTTAGTGTTAGCTTACGTTATTTAACTTCTCGTAGTTATTATGTAGTGTGCAATGAAAAAAGACTAAAAATAAGTTTTTTATTAGTGTGTTAGACGAGACGTTGAATCTCGCTCCTACGCATCCTCTTGTGCGATTAGGAATTCAAAGCTACGTAGTTCTTAGTACCAAATATTTATGTGTTAATTGATTTTAGTGAAAAAAGATAAGGTCGCATTTGAGCGTTTAAACATTGATATTTTCTCGCGCATGGAAGGATGAAGAGTTTTTTGTATGTCGCGACAGAATGGATCTTGTGTGATCACATTCAAGCAGTTAAACATTGCTTTTTCTCGTGCACGGAAGATTGGGTACATACTGTCGCAACTGCGAAAAAACTGGCAGAAATAAACAGAAGATTTGTCACCGAATGTTATTTATCCCAAAGGATGGAAAGGAAATGATCAAAGAAAACCGAAAAGAAAGGAGAAGACAAGGTCACTGCAACCAAATCTTAAGTTCGCGTGTCGGTTACACAAGGGGAAGGTATGAGCACCCCTCACGTTCGTTGTACTCAACAGGATCCACGCTTGTTGTCTAACTAAGGGTGTGTTTATCTAAAAGCTAATGTTAAACGGAAACGAGATCAATGAAAATTAAAGAAACTCGATAGTACATCTTCGCCCTATGCCTACATATTCCCTCGTGCAATGGAAAAGTTAGAGTCAACGTAGTTCGGAAAACTACGGGTGATGGGGGAAGGTTGCTCGCCAAGACATCGCCATCTTTTGCCTACGTATCCTCATCTGATATGAGAAATCAGAGAAAATATAGTTCGGGTAACTAAACCACTGGTTGGTTAAGTGTTCTTTCATGAGTGACACTAAATTCCCGTTCTAGCAGTTATGGTCGATGCCTGTTTGCGGTAGAACAAAAAAGTAACGTACTTGTTGCGGTGGAAATAGGATACCAAACTATTAATTAGCTTGGACCACATTTTTAATTCACAACCGATATTTGATTTATCCGAAGGGAAAGGTCAAAAGAAAGAAAACTTATTTTTGCATCGTAAACACAATGCGGGGAGAGACCTAGGTAAGGGGTTGGTTAAGCTTAGGGAAGGTACTAGCACCCTAAACTTCTATTGTACTCTACATGAACCTTTTGTTTAATGTTTGCCTTTTTTACTTTATTATCTGCTTGAGGTATATACTGAGCTAAGGGATAGAGTGACCTACAAGACCTAAGAGTTAATCCTAAGTTTACTCGCCAAGACTCGCATCTTGTGCCTATGTATCCGAGGTAGGGGATGGAATTAGAGTAGTCGTAGTTCCCAGCGAAAGAGAGGTTAGAAACTTCTTGATTGTGGTCAAGGTTTCAAGGGGAGTAAACGTTTCTTAAGGACACTCTTACGTGGAGTCTGAGACTCCTATTTCTATGTTGAACTTGTTAATTAAAAATTAGGTTTGAAATTAGGGAGTCCACGGCGAGAAACCCTAAACAGAGTACGACGACTCTTTGACCTAAAGTTAGGGTAAAGGGTATTTTCGTCCATGGCGGGACACCTAGGCCATTAGGGTTTCTAAACAGTCAAGGGTTAGGACTATTGACTCGGCGGTCAAACGATTTAGACCTAATCCTTCGGAGGGCTAACGAAAAAAATTATACAGATGATGAATTATTACATGGTAGGCATTGAAATACGAGAAAACATAAAACGATACGGAATTGAACACAGAATTGCGACGATAGCCTCACATAAATTACAACTGAAATTCAAAGGACAATAACAATAACTGCGACGATGGCCTCACACAAATTACATACAATAAATGAAGCACAAAAAACATAATATTAATACTGTACAAATGGGAAAATAACGCATGGAACGGTCATAAGAATATAGACGAAATTAGCGGGCAACGGGTCCAAAACGGATGTTAATTCTACAAGAAAAGTTAACAGTTAATTATTTACAAAATAAACTAACAACTAAACCAGAATATTAGTTTTAATTTCTAAAGATGATTCCCTTAATTAAGAGATTAGACTTCAAAATAAGTTTTTAATTAAGTTTTAATGAAAAAAAAAGTTTTGAACAATAGTGTTCAATTAAGTCTTAAAGAAAACCTTAAATTAAGCTTTAAGAAAATGTTTTTTTTTGAAATTAATTTCTTTAAAAATAGTTTAACTCTAAATTTTAAATTAAGTCTAAAAGAAAAAAATTTTAAAAATGATTTTTTTAAGTTTTAAAAATTAAGCTTAAAAGAAATTGGTTTTATCGCGAGTCTTTAAAAAAGGGTTTCTCTTTAAACTTACAGTTCTTAAAAAAATGGTTTCTTCTTTAATTACAAGAGTGTTTTGAATTTTGGGATAATAAAAAACAAATAACACCAACCACTATTAAAAAATAACCTAAATCTTCTAAATGAAAGTAAAAATATAAAAGAGGGAAGGGGCCGTGAGGTCTTTGTTGGCTTCTAGGGTTTCTTGTGAAATCCCTTTATCTTCTTCTCCTTCTTGAGGCACCGTCGACCGTCCTCTATTAAGGGGTGTTCTTCAGAGCTTTTTCCTCCTTTCACTTCTGTTTGCATGTCGCGTCTTCTCATTCCTTTTCGTTTACCTGAAAAACACATCAAAAAAAATAAATAATGAAAGCTTACCCCTTTTTGATCGCCGGTAGAGCTTGGCCGGCATTGAAACTTCAATGTTTCCGCCACCACCTCCGAGCTTGATCGAGAATGAGGACGTTTCTGATGACGCTTTCCCGGTCAGTGATGGTGACTGAGGTCGTGGAGGTAGCTTTTCGTTAGCTTCGCTGGTGCATGTGCCTTTGTGAATGTCGCTAACGATTCCGATACAGCACACGGTTGGATCTTCCTTTTTAAATGATCATGGAACCTTTTATGGTTTTCTCTTTTAGATGATAATGATGAAACTTTCACAGTTTCTAAATCTGAGTTCGTCGGCTCTTTTGCCGTTATTTTCTGGGTTTTTATTTCTTTGTTGTGAATGTAATTATTTTTTTGTAATTTTATGTATTTATTATTATTATTATTATTATTATTATTATTATTATTATTTGAAAATGAGTATCATTATTAATGAAAATCCTTTGTTTTAAAATATTGTAAAACTTAAAAACATTATAATTATTTTTTTATTTTTTGGACATGCAAATAATGAAACCGAAATTTAAAAGGTATGCTTTTGTTAAAAATAAATACAAAATAAAACAAATGTTAAAACGGGAATAAAATTAACTTGAAATAAAAATGAGAACAATATTTTAAAAAGTGAAAAAAAATTATTTAATAATGACATGAAAATAAAATAAAAATGAAATAGAGATGAAATTGATTTTCTTTTCTCTTTTTTTTTAAACATGAAATAATGATTGACTTAAAAACGAAATTAATTTGAAAAATGAGACATGATTGATTTAAATGAAATGAATTTAAAAAATGAATTATGGTTGATTTAACAATGAAATGAAACTAATTTAAAATATGAGATAAAAAAAATATATTGAAATGAAATTATTTTTGTTCTTTTGATTTTTAAAATGAAATGAAAAACACCACTAAAATTCTATTTTTTTTAATAATTTCCGATTCATCCAATTTGTCCGGCTAATCCCGTCTCTGATATAACTCCCGATTAAACCTTCCGACGATTCAAATGAGCAACCTTATCCGAATAAATCCACACTGTCTGATTAAACTTAAATGATCATATTCTCCTGATAACTTCAACTCACTAACTTGAATCGATTTAATTTGAACAGCTCAAATCCTCCACAATCAAACCATTCCAACTACACCTCGGCCCTGACTCACATCAACAATATCTAACGACTCAAATTTCCTGACTACAGCTCAAAATTCATAAATTGACGGCCGACTGCAAATAAATGACCATTTTACCCTTCACCGCTTGAATTGTGTACAAGGAAATTTTCCCTGCAAGATCAAACAAACTACACAAACCTGTTAGTGACTGGTTAACTGCAATGCAAAAATGCAATGGAATGCGAGATGATTCGATTAAATCTCAGGGAAAATTTTAGGGTATTACAGGTGCCCCTATTTAAATAACTTTACCGGATGATTTGAGCGACGTAGGCTCGAGAAATCATGGTGAAAGGGATTTAAATATAGATAACCGAAAATTTTGCCCTTAGATGTGTCGCTTGCGCGAAAATAAGGTGCCGACAAAACAGAAGAGTCGCCACCTTTCTTTATTTATCCCTCAGAGCGGGAAAGGAAACGATCGGAAAAACCTGACGAAAAAGGGTAAGACAAGGTCATCGCAACCATTGTCTGGGTTCGGGAGTCGGTTACGCAAGGGGAAGGTATTAGCACCCCTCATGTCCGTCGTACTCGACGGGATCCATGCTTGTTGGTTTGTCTACGGGTGAAAAACAATCTATCTACGGCTGCTAAATCTAAACGGGAAGAAATTGACTCGATAGAGCGTCGCACTCTATGCCTACGTATTCTCCTCAAAGAATGAGAAATCAGAGTCTGCGTAGTTCGACCTACGGGTTAGTTTGCTCGGCAAGACGTCGCGTCTTGGGCCTACGTATTCTCTTCAGAGAAATCAGAGCATGACGTAGTTCAGGCTAACTATGGTTAGACAAGGGTGTTCTCGGTCACACGGGGGTGAGAGATTAAGTTGACGATACTAGCGTACGCATTCTAGCAGTTTGGTGGACGCTGTAACAGCCCAAATTTCATTAAATAATTAATTATAGTAATTAATTAATTTAGTGGGATTTTTATTAATGTTGGAATTAATTTTTATTAATTGGAATTTGTAGTAGAGAATTGAGAAGGAAATAGAATGGAAAGAAAATGATAGAGAGGAAGGAAAAGAAATAGAAGAATATAAAAAGGGAATTGGAGAGAAAGAGAAAGATAGAAAAGAAAAAGAAGAGAAAGGAAGAAGAAGAAGAGAAATGAAGAGGAAAAGGGAAAAGCTTGGAGAATCTTCAAGAACCAATTTCGAAGCTCCGATTAATCGAGGTAAGGGTGAGAAACATTGCTATTTAATCATTGTATGCTATTATGTATGTTGGGTTTGGGTTTGTGGATGTTTTCATCACTTTCTATTTAGGGCAAAAGTTGGATTAATCGGTAGATCGAGGATTTAATCGGTTGAAACTGAGCAATAACACCGTAGGATAGTCGGGTAACATGTATTGATGTTATTTGTACTGATTTGGATGTTTGAGGTTTGGTTGATAGTGGATTGGGAAGGAGAAGACAGAGTGAAATTCTGTTCTGCGCAGGTTCGCTGGCTCTCGCCAGGCGAGCGAAGGCGAAGCTTCGCCAGGCGAAGCCTAGCGAATGTTGGCGAATAATTATATTTAAGTCCCAGTGGACTTCGCTGGTGGGTTCGCCAGGCGAAGTTGGATAGCGAAGGTTCGCCCAGCGAAGGTGCTGGCGAATGGTGGCGAATGAAGTCAGTAGCTGCTGACTTGGGCTCGCTGGGAAGTCTCGCCAGGCGAAGCCTAGCGAGTGTTCGCTGAGAGAGTTCGCCAGGCGAAGGCCAGGCGAAGGTTCGCTGCGAGGGTTCGCCAGGCGAATGAAGGCGAATTTGACAGCATTTCCCTTTTGCTGTGTTGATCATGTGAAGATGGTTTGGTTGTTTCACATAGGTTAATACCTCTATGATATGAATAAGTATGTGATCCATGGTGATGATATGTGTTGTGGGTAGCCTTTGGGCGTGAATCCTAGAGTTGTGATATGAATGATTAATTGTAATCGGTTAAAATACATGAGAACATAATGATGATTATGTGTGTATTAATTGATGAGTTTGTGAATGTTTGATTGTTGTGTACAATTATGTAATAAGTATGCATGAGAACATTGTGGATATATGTGTGCATGGCTTATAATTGTATTATTGGTATTGTGAGGCGTATACCTTGTATGAAATGGCATGAGATGAATAATAAACTTAATACAAAAATGTATTGTGGATGTATATTGTTTATATGCGGTTGTATGTTAAGATACATGAAGAATGCATGAGAGCATATTGATGGATATGCGTGCATCGTTTGATAAATATGATGTTTGTATTGATTGGATGCGATTATGTATGAACAATGCGTGAGAATATATCGTGAATATATGTACATTGCGTGGTAAATGTGTTATGCGTGTAAGCATAATGTAATTCTTGTATGATGAATTACTTGAGAATGCATGAGAACATATTGTGGATATGTGTGCATTGTTGATAATGCGGTGATGATATTGAATTGTGAATGTATATTGTTGGTATATGGTGGTATGAATAGAATGCATGAGAACATGTCATGGATATGTGTGCATTGCTTGATAGATGTTGTAAATGCATATTGTATGCATGTGATTAAATGTGAATAATGCATGAGAACATATCGTGGATATGTGTGCATTGTTTGATAACTGTGAAGAATGCATGAGAACATATCGTGGATATGTGTGCATTGTGAGTGATAATATGGTGATAGTGTTGAATTATGAATACATCGATGAATGTTATGTGAATATGTTGTGTGTGCAATCATAATGTAATTCTTAAAGAGATGAATTATTTGAATGCATGAGATTAAGATGTCGGTCTTAAGTGCATTTGTTGTGGTTGATTTTACATGCATCATTTAGTCAAGAGGCAATGACTGTTAGTTTCGTGGAAACTAGTGGCTTGTCCCAAACCTAGAAGAGTGGGTTTGAAGGCTTAGAGGACGGGCCTTTGTGGTTATCGGTCTAGAAGAGTGGACCCGGTTTAATGTAAAAACCGAAAAAAGATAACGGGTTATCGGTCTAGAAGAGTGGACCCGGTTTAGAGTGAAAACCGAAAAAAGATAACGAGAGTCGGTACCGCATTGCATGAGTTGCATTGAGTTGTTGAGTCACATTAATATATGATATATGCATGAAGGGATGCTTATGTGTGAATGATGGTATGTTTTGTTGAATACTTATGAAGCTTGCATGAAGAGATGCTTACGTGTGAATGTTAAGATTGTGGAATTGTGGATGTATGCATGATGTGAAATGTTTGGTGAATATTCATGTTGTATATATATATATATATATATATATATATATATATATATATATATATATATAAGTGATGATGTAAATGACTATGAGTTGAATTGTGGTGAGAAATAGGGAGTTAATTATATGATACCTATATATATACATGATTTTATGCTTTGATTATTATGGTAATATTTCTCACCCTTCTGCTGTTTTATAATGCTCTATGAGGCATTGCAGATTAGGTTGTTGGAGGCCTTTATGAAGTTCTGCTTGTAGTTCGAGGTTGCTACGTGTGTAGCGGTTTAGTAATCATTTATGGGTCGAGTCATGCTCTGGTAGTGTAACACGGGGATCGATTGCTTATGTTTTAGGATTACATTATGTAACCTAAGTTATGTTTTCATATTTGGAGTAATTGAGATAATGAGATGTTGGCCTTAGTGCCTAGAGATGTTGATTTTATATGATGAAAGTAAATGTTTCTTTTAAAGGATTTTTTATTAATGAATCCGCTGCTAAATGGAAAGGTGTTTATGAGCATGACAGATTGTTTTAATGTGGTGCAAGTTTTGTGTGATGCCCTTTTATGGATGCATGTTAACTTTTACTCTGATTATGCATATATTATTTGCGGGGTTTAGAAGGGTGTTACATTAGTGGTATCAGAGCCTGGTTGGTCCGTCCGGCCAAGTTGTCTAATGTTATTTGTTCCCTTGTATGCGACATGTGTGTGAAAACACTGTCGATACATGTTTGTTGTTTAATCTTTGTTTGCAGAAGTGGGAATAATTAAAGTGGGGGGAGAAGCTTGTGATTCCTTAGAAGGCTGCAAGTGTGGAGTTGTAGCTTAGTGTGTAGTTAAACGCTATTATAGTTTGGTAAAGATGGTCTATGCCCCATTATGGTTTCGGCTGTCTATTGACAAATTGAGGAACTGATCACCCTTAATCTCTTGTTGATAGTAGTTGGGATTGTGTTGGATGGGATAGATGTGTCTTGCAAGCTTAGATGGCCTGGTGCAGTGAATTGTCTTGAGTAAAGCCGAGCACTTGAGAATTGTTTTGATGAGTCGGTGCAAGACAGTGATGAGATGTTTGATTTCGATGGAAATATTGAGTATTGATGGAAGTGGAGGAGTTGTCGGTTTACCGTTTGATTGTGGTAGTCTGAGAATTATCCTGACAAGATAAGGGGTAAACAGCCAAGACGTGAAGTTGAGTTGTGATCGACTTAGTTGCGGAGAATAATCAGATATTGGAAGCTCCATGTTATACGTTTGTTTGAGTGGCCAAGGAATTAAGATTGATTGAGTAGTGTTGAGAATTATGTTTGGTGTGTGTGCTACGGCAGCAGATTGTGGAGTTGAGTATGAGGGTGGATAATGACTTCTAGTGATTACTAAAGGAAATGATATGTAGAATACATGGTTGGTATAATTGGACCCTTAAGCATTTCAAGAGTTGGAGAGGTATTGGATGACCTTTAAGTGTGGAAGGGTTGTTTCCATGATTTTGTCGCAACGGAAAACCGTAATTCGGAATGACGCAAGATTAGAAGCGTTGGAAGATATTACAGTGCTCTATATGATGGGAAAGTAGTGACATGGAATTAATTATTTATTGGCGAAAAACGTTTGGATGTTATGGTAAGCGCGGAGAGTGCGGTTTGTGTTATCACCATAAGTTCACAGCTGAGTGTCTGTTTGGTATAATGATTTTCCACACTTGATTGAGAGAGTCAATGGTTATGTAACCGATGGTGTTTGGATATGTTCGGAGAGTATAGGGGTTCATGTTGAGCGTCGGGAACTTGAGTTATTAGTATTGGGAAGGGGCAGTGATGTACTACTGTGAAGAAAGTTCAAAGAGTTTTGAGAAAGTTGTCAACAGTTCGTGTATTGGTTTTGCCAAGTCCGACAGGATTGTCGTTGTGTTTTGAGATACTTTGTTGATATGATTAAGAGATGTGTTAAGTACAACATTAATGAGTTTTGGTTATGCTTGAAGGCAATATAAAGTACAGAGAGGGATTATCTGACAAGTAATTGGAGTGGGTTGCTGTTGTGTGTTTGTACCGGAGTTTGGAAGCCTCAATTGTTTAGTTGAGATTTGAGATGGTTACTGACCTTAAGGTATTTGTTTTATTTGAGAGAGAGTCAAATACGAGACAGAGAAGTAATTGGAACTCCTGAAGGAGTATGGTTTTGGTTAAATTACCATTCGGATGAGACCAAGCGGTAGCTAAGATATCGAATCGGGAATTTTGGTATACACTAATGAAGGTGGTAAGGAAGTTAGAACTGATTAAGCAAATTCAGATATGAATTCGGCCTGTGAAGAGACTTCTTGCGGAGTTGAGCCTTGGATGTTGAGATTGACTTTTGGTATTCTGATGAGGTTCGAGGAAAATCGGAATTCTGAGTTGAGTTGATAGATTAATTGAATTTAATGGATAGAAGTTAGAGGGCTTATTTTCGGATTAAGGGAAATGGTATTGTAAGATGTCGTGATGAAGTGTGTATTCTGAATAGTGTGAGTTGGATAAGAGTACTCAGGGAGAAGTACATCGAGAAAGATGGAGTATCCGTGCAGGTACTAGGAGGATGCGATCGAATTTGAGAAATAGTTTTGGATAGCCATAGATGGAGAAGGAATTGATTGAGTTTGTATATGTTGATTAGACTTGCAGGGAATTGAAGTGTGGACATTAGAGATGGTTGGATCTGATACAACTGTTGAGTATTTCGAGTGGGATGGGATAGTATTCCCGTGGGCTTTGTGCCGGGTTTTCTGATGAATTTGAGGAAGTATGATCCGATTTAGACAGTTAAGAATGGATTAACAAGAGTAACTCGTTGCCTACCAGTGAAGATGAATCATTCTGTTAGATGGGAACTCAAGTTTTTCGTTAAGATTATGGGAAAGATTGCGAAAGCGGTTGGGTGCCATGTTGAAGATGAACTCTGACTAGCGTCCGTGAATGGCATGGACAAACGAAGAAAACTATCCAGTATGAAGAGGACTCGTTGAGAGCTTGTGTGTTGGACCAAGATGGATCTAAGGGTAGTTAATTGTCGTTGATGGAGTTGCCTAAAATAACTGTTGCCATTTCGTATCGGAAACAACATCGTATTAAGTTCGTTGGGTAAGAGGGTATGACTCCTTTGTGTTGTTGCATGTCCAACGGGAGTGTTGTACTCGGATCAAGACCGTGCAAGGGACGATGAAAACGATCAAAGAATCCAAGTAAGGCTGTGTTTTGAGAGTTATGGTAGTAATTGGTGTTGGTCGAGCTTGAAGTCTCGTGAGCACCCTGTGTTTTGTTGATCTGTATCAGAGTAGCGCAGCGGAAGCGTGAGGCGGATAGCATGTTAGACTGTTTTACCGCTGTCGCTTGAGAGGATTGCATGGGGTGTTCATATGTCTAAGTTGAAGAGGTACATTGATTCAGGTGGATGGTGTACAAGTGAGAGAGAATTTGACTTCGGAGGCGTGGCTAGTTCTAGTTGTTGATAAGAAACAACTTCGAAGTATAGAGATTCCTTTGGTGGAAGTAGTTATGGGAGAATTGGATTTGGAAGAATTGGAATGCGAGAGTCGTATCCAGAGTTGTTTGGATCAGGTAACATTTTCGAGGACGAAAATTCCTAAAGTGGGGGAGAGTTGTAACAGCCCAAATTTCATTAAATAATTAATTATAGTAATTAATTAATTTAGTGGGATTTTTATTAATGTTGGAATTAATTTTTATTAATTGGAATTTGTAGTAGAGAATTGAGAAGGAAATAGAATGGAAAGAAAATGATAGAGAGGAAGGAAAAGAAATAGAAGAATATAAAAAGGGAATTGGAGAGAAAGAGAAAGATAGAAAAGAAAAAGAAGAGAAAGGAAGAAGAAGAAGAGAAATGAAGAGGAAAAGGGAAAAGCTTGGAGAATCTTCAAGAACCAATTTCGAAGCTCCGATTAATCGAGGTAAGGGTGAGAAACATTGCTATTTAATCATTGTATGCTATTATGTATGTTGGGTTTGGGTTTGTGGATGTTTTCATCACTTTCTATTTAGGGCAAAAGTTGGATTAATCGGTAGATCGAGGATTTAATCGGTTGAAACTGAGCAATAACACCGTAGGATAGTCGGGTAACATGTATTGATGTTATTTGTACTGATTTGGATGTTTGAGGTTTGGTTGATAGTGGATTGGGAAGGAGAAGACAGAGTGAAATTCTGTTCTGCGCAGGTTCGCTGGCTCTCGCCAGGCGAGCGAAGGCGAAGCTTCGCCAGGCGAAGCCTAGCGAATGTTGGCGAATAATTATATTTAAGTCCCAGTGGACTTCGCTGGTGGGTTCGCCAGGCGAAGTTGGATAGCGAAGGTTCGCCCAGCGAAGGTGCTGGCGAATGGTGGCGAATGAAGTCAGTAGCTGCTGACTTGGGCTCGCTGGGAAGTCTCGCCAGGCGAAGCCTAGCGAGTGTTCGCTGAGAGAGTTCGCCAGGCGAAGGCCAGGCGAAGGTTCGCTGCGAGGGTTCGCCAGGCGAATGAAGGCGAATTTGACAGCATTTCCCTTTTGCTGTGTTGATCATGTGAAGATGGTTTGGTTGTTTCACATAGGTTAATACCTCTATGATATGAATAAGTATGTGATCCATGGTGATGATATGTGTTGTGGGTAGCCTTTGGGCGTGAATCCTAGAGTTGTGATATGAATGATTAATTGTAATCGGTTAAAATACATGAGAACATAATGATGATTATGTGTGTATTAATTGATGAGTTTGTGAATGTTTGATTGTTGTGTACAATTATGTAATAAGTATGCATGAGAACATTGTGGATATATGTGTGCATGGCTTATAATTGTATTATTGGTATTGTGAGGCGTATACCTTGTATGAAATGGCATGAGATGAATAATAAACTTAATACAAAAATGTATTGTGGATGTATATTGTTTATATGCGGTTGTATGTTAAGATACATGAAGAATGCATGAGAGCATATTGATGGATATGCGTGCATCGTTTGATAAATATGATGTTTGTATTGATTGGATGCGATTATGTATGAACAATGCGTGAGAATATATCGTGAATATATGTACATTGCGTGGTAAATGTGTTATGCGTGTAAGCATAATGTAATTCTTGTATGATGAATTACTTGAGAATGCATGAGAACATATTGTGGATATGTGTGCATTGTTGATAATGCGGTGATGATATTGAATTGTGAATGTATATTGTTGGTATATGGTGGTATGAATAGAATGCATGAGAACATGTCATGGATATGTGTGCATTGCTTGATAGATGTTGTAAATGCATATTGTATGCATGTGATTAAATGTGAATAATGCATGAGAACATATCGTGGATATGTGTGCATTGTTTGATAACTGTGAAGAATGCATGAGAACATATCGTGGATATGTGTGCATTGTGAGTGATAATATGGTGATAGTGTTGAATTATGAATACATCGATGAATGTTATGTGAATATGTTGTGTGTGCAATCATAATGTAATTCTTGAAGAGATGAATTATTTGAATGCATGAGATTAAGCTGTCGGTCTTAAGTGCATTTGTTGTGGTTGATTGTACATGCATCATTTAGTCAAGAGGCAATGACTGTTAGTTTCGTGGAAACTAGTGGCTTGTCCCAAACCTAGAAGAGTGGGTTTGAAGGCTTAGAGGACGGGCCTTTGTGGTTATCGGTCTAGAAGAGTGGACCCGGTTTAATGTAAAAACCGAAAAAAGATAACGGGTTATCGGTCTAGAAGAGTGGACCCGGTTTAGAGTGAAAACCGAAAAAAGATAACGAGAGTCGGTACCGCATTGCATGAGTTGCATTGAGTTGTTGAGTCACATTAATATATGATATATGCATGAAGGGATGCTTATGTGTGAATGATGGTATGTTTTGTTGAATACTTATGAAGCTTGCATGAAGAGATGCTTACGTGTGAATGTTAAGATTGTGGAATTGTGGATGTATGCATGATGTGAAATGTTTGGTGAATATTCATGTTGTATATATATATATATATATATATATATATATATATATATATATATATATATATATATATATATATATATATATATATATATATATATATATATATATATATATATATATATATATATATATATATATATATATATATATATATATATATATATATATATATATATATATATATATATATATATATATATATATATATATATATATATATATATATATATATATATATATATATATATATATAAGTGATGATGTAAATGACTATGAGTTGAATTGTGGTGAGAAATAGGGAGTTAATTATATGATACCTATATATATACATGATTTTATGCTTTGATTATTATGGTAATATTTCTCACCCTTCTGCTGTTTTATAATGCTCTATGAGGCATTGCAGATTAGGTTGTTGGAGGCCTTTATGAAGTTCTGCTTGTAGTTCGAGGTTGCTACGTGTGTAGCGGTTTAGTAATCATTTATGGGTCGAGTCATGCTCTGGTAGTGTAACACGGGGATCGATTGCTTATGTTTTAGGATTACATTATGTAACCTAAGTTATGTTTTCATATTTGGAGTAATTGAGATAATGAGATGTTGGCCTTAGTGCCTAGAGATGTTGATTTTATATGATGAAAGTAAATGTTTCTTTTAAAGGATTTTTTATTAATGAATCCGCTGCTAAATGGAAAGGTGTTTATGAGCATGACAGATTGTTTTAATGTGGTGCAAGTTTTGTGTGATGCCCTTTTATGGATGCATGTTAACTTTTACTCTGATTATGCATATATTATTTGCGGGGTTTAGAAGGGTGTTACAGACGCTGCTCGACCATTGGAGACTTAGGCGTACCTGTTTGCGGTAGAACGGACGTAGTATGTCGGGTTTTGAGGTATGGGAATCTACGGGAACTAGAACTACGGTCTGTCTCAAATGCACTCGGGCAAGAGAAAAGGATAACATCAGTCGTCAGCGGGAAAGTCTCGATCGCACAGCAGCGAGAGAACAAAATGTTAGTTGTTAGTGTGCTCGCTAGGATATCGCATCCTATGCCTACATATTCTCATCAGAGAAAATCAGAGCAGCTGTAGTTCAGCCTAACTACGGGTAGAACGGAGACCACAACGCAAATCTCGTTTTATTAATATTCTGAAGAAATTACAATGATTGAGAAATAGGACTAAACTCCTAAAAATCTTATCCAACTATTATGGAAAATCCAATGAAAAATAGTCCCCTAACAAGTGGACATTTAATTCTATCTCTAAAAGTGTAAAAAAACTCTACGTGGAAATTGTATCCTAAAAGGAAAATATCCTAAAAGAAAATATTAAAAAACTATTAGCTAATATAATATTTCTTTATATTTTAATACTTTTATTTCTATTACATATTCTTTTTCTTTTTAAAAAATCTAAACAAAAGAAAATAAAGAAAAAAGAGAAAAACACAAGGGGGGGTGCAAAACTGCAGCAGGAGGTACAGCAGCAAAAAAACAAAAGAAACTGGGCCCAGCCTAATAAGAAATTCAGAAAAAACAAATAAGAAAGCAGGGGGGGTTCATGGCCAAAACGGGGGGTATGCCCAGTAACGACCAAGTAACGGGCCCAGCCCAGCTACACACACAAACGGGGGTGAGAAACGAAAACGGAGGGGTACGGATCTGAAAGACTAATGGGCCCAGGGCCCAATCCATTGCCCTCTCTCTTCCTCGTTCCAACTCTCAGAAACCCTAATCACTCTTTTCTCAGAGCACTGTTCATGCGCCGTCCATCCTCTCCAAACGCTATCTCTCTCTCGTTCAACCTTTCCTCTCTCACAAACTTTCAACCTCAGATTCAACCTCCAGACTTCTCCTCTAATCAACAACACAGATGAAGAAACAACAACAATATGAACTATCACCTTCTCGGAAGAACGACGTGATCCATCTTTTGAGGTTCTTGAAGCTTCGTGGAGGAACGTTGATGAAGATCGTGAGGATGAAGACTGCTTATGGACGATGAAGCTTCTGAAGAAATCTTGAAGTTCGTTCGAAGGTTTTATGAAGATCGATGTAACTCTCCGAAGAAGATGAAGCTGCGGAGGTGCTTGTTCTTGGATGTTGAAGAAATTCTGGAAATCGGATGAAGATTGTAGAAGATCTTGATGCATGTTCTTGAATTTCTGGAGGATAGATGAAGGTTTTCTTGAACAGATCTCCGGAGAGTTTTGGATCTGGATGTTCTTAATGAACCACGAGCAGATCTGGAGACGATGATGAATCCATGAACGTCTATGAAGTTCATGATGATGAAGTTCTTCGATAATCTGGAGAATGATGAAGGTTGTTGATGAATTTTGGACGGACACATCAAGATCTGGAAAATGCTTGAACATTGATGAACCTGGACGAAGATCTTGAAGATCTTCTGGAAAACGGTTGAAGGTTGGTGGTGATTTCTGGAAACGGTTGCAAGGACATGATGTTGTTGGTGATTTCTGATGAGCGTTGTGGATGAAGATCGGAGAAGAAAGATGAATGCCCTTCGAAGTTTGCAGTTTTCCAGCGAGATTCAAGGGTTTCCGGCGAGGTTTGATGGAGTTTGGCCGCGAGAACCACCGCTTGATTTTGCTGGTGATGTTCTCCGGCGTTTGCATGGCCGGACGGGGAGTTGCCGTCGGAGAGGGTACGTGGCGAACGCATGCAGGGGAAAGATGGAGTGATGCCACGAGTGGTGATGGTGGAGGAGAGAGGGAGCGCCACGTGGGCTCTGCATGCAGAAGGAAGTGGTGAGTGAAACGTGGATGGAAGTGGTGAGTGAAACGTGGAAGCTGGGAGCGAAACGTGGAAGCTGGGGGAGATTCTGAGGCACACGCGTGGATGCCTTTATAGGAGGACACGTGGACTGATTCTGGGGACTGGGCCTCCAAGACAATGAGCCCAACGAAAATGGATTGATTAATCATGATTAACACCTAATGAACATTAAAACTTCCTAATTAATGCTGATTAAAAAGCTAACTAAGACCCTAAAACTACAATTCAGACTAATCCGAAAATTAAAACAGTAATTAACCTAAATGAAAATTAAAACTAATATAATTCTAATTAAAACTGATAACCTCAAAGTAAAACCTAAACAAATGATTAAGACCTAATTAATCTTTATTAAATCCTAATTAATCTAAAAAAAAGGGATTAACCTAAAAAAAAACTCTATTACTCTCTAAACTCATAAAACACTCTGTTAATTTCTAACTATCTCTAAACTAATAAAAATAGAAAATAAAACTCTATTAAAATAAAAGCATATTAAAAATCATTTAAAAAACTTCTATTTAATATCTAACAATATGATTTGTTCTTAAAATCTATTTAAAAAATTATTAAAGAAATTCCTAAAAAAAAGGAAATTAAAACTAAACTATTAAAAATCAATTAATATCTATTAAAAAACTAACTAATACCTAGAAAAATCAATTAAACCCATTAGAAATTCTAGAAAATAAGGGAAAAAATCTAAAACTACCGAGGGAGCCGATTAAATCGATTAGCAACTATATCGAAATAAACGGTAAAAACCTAGACACCGAGATGTCCTAAAAAACAACAGCGAGGGCTGAAAACACCGGGACGAGCACCGATTCTCAAAATACGTCCTCGTATTGGTCTGAAATGATTGAAGCGCGATCAGAGGGCTGTAATCCTGATAAAGTCAATCTAACTGGAAAAAAATGCAATGTACGCGGTATGCAAATGCGAAATGAAATGAGTCGAAACATGAGCCAAATTGCGACAAGTAGTTGGTCAAATTTTGGGGTGCAACAGCTGCCCCTATTCAAACGGCTTGGACCTGAAGGGTTGAGAAACGAACAGCTTTCAAACATTCAAAGGTAGAAGACGGTTGAATACCAAAGAACCCGGAAATTTGCCAACTACACAAGTACACGGTACTCTGGCGGAACAAATCTTCGGAAACTGAAATCATGGTTGCACGGCCAATTGCTGGAGACATACTGATCTGAACCTTGTCGTCAGTTGTCCACATTAAATTCCTCTAACATTGTCATCAGACACCTGACCTCGCCGTCAGGCATTCATGAAAATAAAGCGCCTGACCTTGCCGTCGGACAACCAAAACACCCAACATCGCCGCTGGAAAACTAAATCACCTGACATCGCCGCCAGAAACAAACATCCAACATCGCCGCTGGAACAACAAAGAATCTGACATCGCCGCCAGCCAAACATCCAACCTCGCAATTGGGACAACAAAGAATCTGACATCGCCGCCAGCCAAACATCCAACCTCGCCGCTAGGACAACAAAGAATCTGACATCGCCGCCAGCCAAACATAACTCTGAGAAACACCCGACATCACCGTCAAGTACTCAATATAATCTGACTTCGCCGTCAAGTACTCAACATAATCTGACTTCGCCGTTAACTCTCAACATCGAGTCGATAAAAGCATCTGACCTCGCCGTCAGGGTGAAGAAATCCATTGGGGAAAGATGAACTTGAATAATAGACTCTGTTGGAGAGAATGATAAGATGAACACGTGTCAATGATCTTGCAGGAGGTCTGGATACCACACACAGGTGAACGATACTCTGGTCGGTAGGAACATATTCGACACTGAGCATAACAGTTGCACGACAACCATACTAGGGAATTGGTCACATGGTAACCGGGGAAAAGTCTGATTTTAAATCTCCGTCAGGATGATCCTCTGATTTTGCTGTAGATATTCGCCCTTAATTCATCAAGGGGTCACTGGTCACTCGGTAACCGGTAATACATGGTTGATTATGCCATCAGGCGTTCTGTGTCATAGCAGAAGAATTCCTCGGGACTCGTCAAGTCAACTATCAGGTTGATCATGCCATCAGGCATTCAAAGAACTGTCGGGCATCAGCCGGACTTCAACCATCAGGTTGATCATGCCATCAGGCATTTCAAAGAAATTGTCGGGCATCAGCCGGACTTTAACCATCAGGTTGATCATGCCATCAGGCATTCAAAGAGCTATCGGGCATCAGCCGGACTTCAACCATCAGGTTGATCATGCCATCAGGCATTCAAAGACCTTGTCGGGCATCAGCCGGACTTCGTCAACAAGTCGGGAGTAGAATTCTTGGTCAATCATGAGCCAACTGGGAATATCTAAACCTCTGTCATTAGGCACTCCGCATCAGCTGAGAGAACTGCTTCATTAACACGGTCGGACTTCAATCATGGAGTCTTCAAGGGAGGTTTCAACTTCGCCGTTAGAAACCTGCTGGGGATACATATCTCCGCTGGGGGATTCTGGAGAACTATCAAGTAACTCCGCTTCGGGGATCCAGAAATCATTCTGGATGAATCAACTCTACTGAGGACTTCAAGAATCATCTTGGACAAATAACTTCGCCGGGGACCTTCAAGAATCATCTTGCACCGGTAACCATGCGGGAGCTTTCAGGAATCATCCTGAGCGAACACTCTGTTGGGGATTTCAGGAATCATCCTGGCTAACCTTTACTGGGGACTCTAAGTATCAACTTGAGCAACCAACTCTGGTGACTGCACCGGGGTCTTAAGAATCATCTTAAGCAAACGACCCCGCTGGGGAATTCAAGAATCATCTTGAGCAGCAACTTCGTTGGGGAGAATTCAAGAATCATCTTGATCAAACCATTATGAGGAGGAACATCTGCAAAACAAGAACGGTGGCGACCTGGCTCATGTCTCGTATGCGTATGCTTTGATAATGACGTAATGCTCCACACGGTGGAAATGCTATGCGTTTTCAGGGTAAATGCTATGCAATCATGCAAAATGCTATGGCCCCAACAGCAAAATAAATGCTGAAGGGAAAAGCCTCCTGTCAAGGAGAAAGGACCAATCTCAATTGGACTCCGCCTGGGGAACTCAACTTCAGTTGACTGCTTCATGGGAATACTGCTCTATGAGAACCTGAACCTACTCGTCTGGATATTCAAACCACAAACTGTCGAGGAAACAATGTCAATTGCAGAAATAAACTGCGCGGCCTTCGCGACTAAACCTTCCTGGAGAAAACGACTCCGGTGGGGAAAAACAGCATCAGCTATTCAACATTCTACTGGGAAAACTAATCATGGTCTGAGTAGCTTCCAAGGATTCGACTCTCTTGGGTATCTGCAAACTCGGCTGAGGAAGGAGAAATCATTCTGCTTCGCTGGGGAGAGTACGACTCTGCGGGGGAATCTCAATTCCGCTGGAGACTTCAGTCTCGAACCATCAGTTGCTGCACACTTCAGTGAACGAATAGTTTCCTACGAGACCTGCACTTGTGACCCGGTGCTGGGGGATGAACACGCGCTTCGGCGCCTGACTCAGCTGAGGAGATGACGTTCCTTCAGGATACATCTGATTGGGGAGATAATCCTCTCTGCTTGGGGATACATATCAATGCTCCTGATCTCGCGTTCAGACTCTGCGGGGAGAGACTGCTGAACTTTATCGGGGATATCAATCCTGATCTGCTGAGGGTAATCTTGCACACGCCTTACGAAGACTGACCCTTCTGGGTAGCACCTGCTGGACTATCAAGTCTGATGAGGAATACCTGTGTATCAACACTGCTGGGGATATCAATCCTTAGCTACTCATTGTACAACTCTGTTGGAGACGTACTAATCCTATCAAGGAAACACCTCTGGCTTCTGCGGAAGATAACAATCGATTACTAAAATTGAATCTCCCTTCATTGAGGAAAACAACCCTGAACGGTCTTTTTTGAACGCCCTAAGTCCTTATAGGGTACGCAGAAATCTGCTGAGAAATAACTCTTCTCTGGCTGACATCAAAGTCTACCCGTCTGGAGGTTACTCAATGAGGGAATCACCGTCGACCTCTTCTTGAGGAATGAGTCAATGACCTGGACTCGGCGGGAAAAGGAGTCAAACTTGGACTCTGTGGGGATACAACATTGCATCAGTCCTACTGCTGGGGAAATAAACCCAAATTTGTCGGTCAGGAAAAGCTTCAGTCTCAACCCACTTAGGAAAGTAGCACATCCGGCTAATCAACGTTCAATGCTTGGGATGGCCATACTCTGCCGGGAATATCAATCTCGCCCTGCTGAGGATAATCTTGACCCTACTATGGTAAGGGATGAATGCCATCTCAACTTGCTGCAGTCTCAAACTGCTCAGGGGAAACAATCTCAAACTGTACGTCTCTGCTGAGAAAATGATCCTGATTCAACAATATCAACACAGGGAATATAGACTACCAATCATGGGGCTGAGATCACTCGAGCCTTGTGTCGGGGAATGTGACAACATGCGAGTCACTAGGAATCATCGGGCCAGGTACACTTAGGCTTTTTCTGGTTTAGGGATAGGTTTATTAACAAAATGGATTTGAAGGGAAATACTAGACGAGAACTAGCATTTAGGGTGGACTATCAGACGAGGACTGATGGCAAAATATGTTAGGTTTCCAGACGAGAACTGACTTCTGGTTTCTGGATATCAGACAGGAATTGACTTCTGGTTTGCCAGACGAGAAATGGGCTTTAAAACTATGTTAGCCAGACGAGAACTGGTTGAACAATAGGTTAAAGAAAAAGGTGACCCGACGTGGCTGATTTCTGGTTTGGATTTCAGACGAGAACTGATCTCCGGTTTTCCAGACGAGAACTGGACTTTAAAACGATTTGGTTACAAGGTTCAGCCAAGTAACGGGTTAGGCTGTAGGATAACAATCCAATGGCAGCAAGACTTCTTCAGAAGTTTTAGATTTTTGGTAGGGTAATGACACGATTCCCTGACACTCAACTCTTGCTAGGGTGAACAAACTCATTTGAACAACTTGCCCCAGTGCAATTCAACTTGCCCCAATCCGACTCTTTGGAAAATTCATTCTGAACAGACAACAGCAGGCAACAAGACAATCTTCAGATGGCTTGCCCCAACATCTGTACAACGGAAGGATTCATCCTCAACTAACCAACTCTCATCATGGTTGGTTTCAGTATACTTCTGAAGTAGCTTGCCCCTGAACGAGCGGTGAGCGACTCAACATGCCCTGATTGAACACTGGAGGGATCTGCCCTCAAATCACAGGAGTTCTGGATAACTGCCCCTGATTGGGTCTCGAGAAGATTCACTTCTGATCAACTGCTTCTCGAACAAACTGCCCCATAATCAACCGATACTCCGGGACTTGTCCTCATACAGACTGATTCTACACTCACTGGAAGTTAATGCCCCAGATTCACAGGGCTTCGCAGTAGCATTCTGATCCAGACTGCTGACGATTCAGTCCTGATTGACTATTCCCTGTTGGAGTTCCTTCGTATCAACTACTGACCTGCGATTAAAATTGTTCATTCACGAATGGTAATTTTAATGCAGTGCTCATGCAAATTTTGAAAAAATGTATTGTCACTCATTTACGTGTCATGCTAGTGAGTGGCGAATGAACCAAAGTTCAATCGTAGTGCTGATTCGATCAGTGAAAAATACAACAAGGATATGGTTAGCAAATCATGTAGGAGTCAAGTTACTCAACCTTATCGTAATGCGCTTTCAGAATAAACCCTGCCTCAATTAGGTCTTTTAAGGGTTGTATCGTGGTCGGGTTCACGGTTCGTGAAACAAAGGGTATTTGGCTCAAACTATGATTTGTACCCACCCCTTCTACGTGATGATCTCCGATCCTAAAGTTCAGTTAACTTGGCTCGAGCGCTCGCCTCTTCGAGAGGTATGTTGAATATTGGGAACAACTGGTTAAAGAACTCACAAGGTGTTTCAGAGTGACAGTTACTCCTTTTTCGTTTCGGTGTTTGTATCTACACGACTTTGTCCTTGTTTGAGGATTTTCCTTTTTATATCCTTTCTTTTTCATTCTTTTGATTCCCTAATTTTTGCCTGGACTGACTCTTCAGAGTTCTTTTCAATTTTTCTTTTGAAGTCCAGCGGGATGCCCTGATTTTTGCCTAAGTATTTGCTCTCTAGCTTTTCTTTTTACTCAGCGGGCTTTCTGATTCCTTCTTTTTTCTCTTATTTTTTCGAAACAAGTCGTGCGACACTGGTTGTCTGGATTCATCCGAGAGGTTTATAACTGTCTCACTCCTGATTGGTGAGCCTTAACCATTGCGGTTGACGAGGTACGACCTCTGGGGAAAAATGCGATGTGATTGGTCCTCGAAAGACAACACTCCTCTGTAAGACTTGAACACTCGGTCAAGTTAACTGACAACTACCCTGCCCCGGGTTAAGATGTGGGGGTTTAAAAGTCCGAAAGAAAACTCCTACTTCTTGGCTCGAAGTGGTTAACAAGGGATTCTCTTCCTTATCTCTCCAGTGTTTAGGGGATTTGAAACAATTCCTTATACGTCATCGACAAGGTTTTATCTGAAAGCATACGATCATCGGTTATGAGTATTCAGTTTCGTCATCCTCCCTCCAATCTTTGCTAATCATAGTGATAAAGTGGAGTGAATAAAATGCAAGTGTCAGTGCAATGCAGTAAATGAGTGACAACGACATGATTAATTCAGAAAAATGCATAGTCACCTTATTAACATTACCATTCGAAACAAACAATGTTTAACAGCAAGTAGTAACTAACAGAAAAGAAACTACAAATGCAAATGATAAAAAGTCCGAGGACTGCCAATGCTGAGGACGTCTGCCTGTCTGGACCACTGGCTTCTGGAAATAACCCTATGAATCTGCGAGCTCAGACAGCTGAGAGATTGTCATGCACAACCAAAACTCCTTCAGGAAAGGAAATGCACCCTTTGTCGATCAACTGTTGTACTTTTGCCTGGAAAGCTTTGCAATCTTCAGTTGAATGCCCTGGAGATCCACCATGGTAACCACACTGAGCATGGGGATTGTACCCGGGAGGGTAAGGCTCTGGCACGGGCTTGAGAGCTTTCGGTTCCACCAAAGAATTCTGAATCAACTGTGGAAGGATCTGACTATACGGCACAGGCACTGGATGAGAAGGAGCATTCCTTCGCTCCAAGTTGTTACGAGGTCGGTTCTAATTCTGACGCTGACTCTGATAACCTCGGCCACAGGCTCGTGGATTTGCAAGAGGAGCGACATAAGGTTCCTGATGTGGTGCCCCAGGCACAATTGTCTGTCCAGAATAACGAGACACAGAGGATACTGATCGCTGAGAAGACGGAGAAACAACATATTTCACCGATTCGTCTCGAGGATACCCAACATCATTCATGATTGCGTTGATCACAACTCCTTCTTCAGTTTGAAAGCTATAGAGAGATTCAGTTTCACTAGCCTGACCGCCTGAAACATTCTGGATTCTTCCAGTCTTTACACCATACTCGATGCGCTCTCCTGCCCTTACCAATTCAGAGAAATTTGGTGCATTTCCAAGCATTCTTTCGAAGTATGGGCTCTGCAAGGAGTTTACGAACATGCCTTTTAACTCCTGGTCTATGAGCGGTGGTTGCACTCTAGCAGCAAACTCTCTCCATCTCTGAACATACTTTCTGAAAGGTTCATTGTTCCCTTGAGACAATTCTTGCAGCTGCATGCGAATAGGAGCTTCATCAAGATTGTAGTCGTACTGCTTCAGAAAAGCATTGGCTAAATCCACCCATGATCGGATCTGATTACTCTCTAACTGCATATACCAACTCAGAGATGCCCCTGTCAGACTATCTTGAAAGCAGTGAATCATCAGCTTGTCGTCGTGTACGAATGAAGTCATTCTTCGGCAGAACATCACCAAATGTTGCTTCGGGCAACTATCTTCTTTGTACTTTTCGAACCTCGGCATTCTGAACTTCGGAGGTAACACTAGGCCAGGAACCAGACACATGTCTGCAGCACTAGGGTTAACAGCGTCCTTCCCTTTCAAGGCTTTGAATCTTTCATCCAATGCACGAAACCTTTCGGCATACACGGGAGCTAACGGGTCTTCAGTCTTTGCTATCGGGACCTCTCTTCGGGACTTTGGCACAGGGAAGGCAAAACCCTGGTAGTCGGAGATATCAACAGAAGGAGAACGTTCACCTCAGATAACAAACTGCTCACGTAGACCTCGGTCTTCAACAGAAGGCTGTACAGGCTGAGCTGCTGTAAGGTTGTTCACTCGCGGAAAATCTTCGTCATGCGTAGATCCATACAACGGATTGGACGTCACAGTGAAACCTGACAAGGTATCAACAAACTGGAAGCTGCTCTCTGACATAGCTACCAACAACTGTCAAATGACTTCACTGCTTGATTCTGATCAAATCTGCTTCAACCCCTTGGCCGTCTTTAACACCCACCTTCAGAATCAAAACAACGGCTGGATGAGAGCTCTGACTAGCTGGCGGATGACATGCAATATGATGCAGGAATGCTTATGCAAATGCAATGCAGAATGCAGCAAACACGGGATCACAGCCCCCACAAAGCTCTGGTTACTGCTGCGTTGCTGACAGGATAAGTCTGCTCTGACGAGAGAAAACCAAGATATCGGGTAGGCTGGAAGTCAAGTTTCCTGCAAAAACCCTCCCACTCACGGGTATGGACCTAAACTGACACAAGTTCGGCATCCTATGCGTTCATCAGCGTCACAGACTTTCAAGAGGGGTGATACGATACCCAGAAGGTGTGGCATCACCAGCTCATGAAGCGGCCTCACTTAGCTGAATCACAAATGATCGGTCCCTAGAGTCGACAATCCACCAAACCAGCAACCGTCTCAACCCAAAGGGTTGAAAGAGAAGCCAACCGGGAGAACCTCGTCTGAGCGTGGATTTCATGAGACACTAGTGCCTACAAAGTAAGCACGCGCCCACTAATTTCCACTCTAATTCTACGGTGCACTCAAGCCTGGGTCTGGCTTCTCACTCATCAGAGCTTCCATCCCACAACAGCACAATAGCAACAGATAATAATATAGTGCGGGAAATGTAAATACATCAATAAAATACAACACAGAAAAAAAAAACACCCACAGACGAGCAAACAAGCGCTAGGATTGACTCTCTTGAGGGACGTTGGATCCCCGAATGACTCGCTTACGGGACGCTGGATCCCTAGGAAACTATCAAGTCCCCAGCAGAGTCGCCAGCTGTCGCTTGCGCGAAAATAAGGTGCCGGCAAAACAGAAGAGTCACTACCTTTCGTTATTTATCCCTCAGAGCGGGAAAGTAAACGATCATAAAAACCTGACGAAAAAGGGTAAGACAAGGTCATCGCAACCATTGTCTGGGTTAGGGAGTCGGTTACGCAAGGGGAAGGTATTAGCACCCCTCACGTCCGTCGTACTCGACGGGATCCACGCTTGTTGGTTTGTCTACGGGTGAAAAACAATCTATCTACGGCTGCTAAATCTAAACGGGAAGAAATTGACTCGATAGAGCGTCGCACTCTATGCCTACGTATTCTCCTCAGAGAGTGAGAAATCAGAGTCTGCGTAGTTCGACCTACGGGTTAGTTTGCTCGGCAAGACGTCGCGTCTTGGGCCTACGTATTCTCTTCAGAGAAATCAGAGCATGACGTAGTTCAGGCTAACTACGATTAGACAAGGGTGTTCTCGGTCACACGGGGGCGAGAGATTAAGTTGACGATACTAGCGTACGCATTCTAGCAGTTTGGTGGACGCTACTCGACCATTGGAGACTTAGGTGTACCTGTTTGCGGTAGAACGGACGTAGTATGTCGGGTTTCGAGGTATGGGAACCTACGGGAACTAGAACTACGGTCTGGTCTCAAATGCACTCGGGCAAGAGAAAAGGATAACATCAGTCGTCAGCGGGAAAGTCTCGATCACACAGCAGCGAGAGAATAAAATGTTAGTTGTTAGTGTGCTTGCTAGGATATCGCATCCTATGCCTACATATTCTCATCAGAGAAAATCAGAGCAGTTGTAGTTCAGCCTAACTACGGGTAGAACGGAGACCACATCGCAAATCTCGTTTTATTAATATTCTGAAGAAATTACAATGATTGAGAAATAGGACTAAACTCCTAAAAATCTTATCCAACTATTATGGAAAATCCAATGAAAAATAGTCCCCTAACAAGTGGGCATTTAATTCTATCTCTAAAAGTGTAAAAAAAACTCTATGTGAAAATTGTATCCTAAAAAGAAAATATCCTAAAAGAAAATATTAAAAAACTATTAGCTAATATAATATTTCTTTATATTTTTATACTTTTCTTTCTATTACATATTCTTTTTCTTTTTAAAAAATCTAAACAAAAGAAAATAAAAGAAAATAAAGAAAAAAAAAAGAAAAAGAGAAAAACACAAGGGGGGTGCAAAACTGCAGCAGGAGGTACAACAGCAAAAAAACAAAAGAAACTGGGCCCAGCCCAATAAGAAATTCAGAAAAAACAAATAAGAAAGCAGGGGGGGGTTCATGGCCAAAACGGGGGGTATGCCCAATAACGACCAGGTAAAGGGCCCAGCCCAGCTACACACACAAACGGGGGTGAGAAACGAAAACGGAGGGGTACGGATCTGAAAGACTAATGGGCCCAGGGCCCAATCCATTGCCCTCTTTCTTCCTCGTTCCAACTCTCAGAAACCCTAATCACTCTTTTCTCAGAGCACTGTTCATGCACCGTCCATCCTCTCCAAACGCTATCTCTCTCTCGTTCAACCTTTCCTCTCTCACAAACTTTCAACCTCAGATTCAACCTCCAGATTTCGCCTCTAATCAACAACACAGATGAAGAAACAACAACAATCTGAACTATCACCTTCTCGGAAGAACGACGCGATCCATCTTTTGAGGTTCTTGAAGCTTCGTGGAGGAACGTTGATGAAGATCGTGAGGATGAAGACTGCTTATGGACGATGAAGCTTCTGAAGAAATCTTGAAGTTCGTTTGAAGGTTTTATGAAGATCGATGTAACTCTCCGAAGAAGATGAAGCTGCGGAGGTGCTTGTTCTTGGATGTTGAAGAAATTCTAGAAATTGGATGAAGATTGTAGAAGATCTTGATGCATGTTCTTGAATTTCTGGAGGATAGATGAAGGTTTTCTTGAACAGATCTCCGGAGAGTTTTGGATCTGGATGTTCTTAATGAACCACGAGCAGATCTGGAGACGATGATGAATCCATGAACGTCTATGAAGTTCATGATGATGAAGTTCTTCGATAATCTGGAGAATGATGAAGGTTATTGATGAATTTTGGACGGACACATCAAGATCTTGAAAACGCTTGAACATTGATGAACCTGGACGAAGATCTTGAAGATCTCCTGGAAAACGGTTGAAGGTTGGTGGTGATTTCTGGAAACGGTTGCAAGAACATGATGTTGTTGGTGATTTCTGATGAGCGTTGTGGATGAAGATCGGAGAAGAAAGATGAATGCCCTTCGAAGTTTGCAGTTATCCGGCGAGATTCAAGGGTTTCCGGCGAGGTTTGGTGGAGTTTGGCCGCGAGAACAACCGCTTGATTTTGCTGGTGATGTTCTCCGGCGTTTGTATGGCCGGACGGGGAGTTGGCGTCGGAGAGGGTACGTGGCGAACGCATGCAGGGGGAAGATGGAGTGA
This sequence comes from Lathyrus sativus, assembly GCA_963859935.3. NCBI lineage: Eukaryota > Viridiplantae > Streptophyta > Magnoliopsida > Fabales > Fabaceae > Lathyrus > Lathyrus sativus. The sequence continues at coordinate 477,609,696 of OZ012741.1, read as the reverse complement.
TGCCACGTGTGGTGATGGTGGAGGAGAGAGGGAGCGCCACGTGGGCTCTGCATGCAGAAGGAAGTGGTGAGTGAAACGTGGATGGAAGTGGTGAGTGAAACGTGGAAGCTGGGAGCGAAACGTGGAAGCTGGGGGAGATTCTGAGGCACACGCGTGGATGCTTTTATAGGAGGACACGTGGACTGATTCTAGGGACTGGGCCTCCAAGACAATGGGCCCAACGAAAATGGATTGATTAATCATGATTAACACCTAATGAACATTAAAACTGCCTAATTAATGCTGATTAAAAAGCTAACTAAGACCCTAAAACTACAATTAAGACTAATCCGAAAATTAAAACAGTAATTAACCTAAATGAAAATTAAAACTAATATAATCCTAATTAAAACTGATAACCTCAAATTAAAACCTAAACAAATGATTAAGACCTAATTAATCTTTATTAAATCCTAATTAATCTAAAAAAAGGGATTAACCTAAAAAAAAACTCTATTACTCTCTAAACTCATAAAACACTCTGTTAATTTTTAACTATCTCTAAACTAATAAAAATAGAAAATAAAACTCTATTAAAAGAAAATCATATTAAAAATCATTTAAAAAACTTCTACTTAATATCTAACAATATGATTTGTTCTTAAAATCTATTTAAAAAATTATTAAAGAAATTCCTAAAAAAAAGGAAATTAAAACTAAACTATTAAAAATCAATTAATATCTATTACAAAACTAACTAATACCTAGAAAAATCAATTAAACCCATTAGAAATTCTAGAAAATAAGGGAAAAAATCTAAAACTACCGACGGAGCCGATTAAATCGATTAGCAACTATATCGAAATAAACGGTAAAAACCTAGACACCGAGATGTCCTCAAAAACAACAGTGAGGGCTGAAAACACCGGGACGAGCACCGATTCTCAAAATACGTCCTCGTATTGGTCTGAAATGATTGAAGCGCGATCAGAGGGCTGTAATCCCGATAAAGTCAATCTGACTGGAAAAAAAATGCAATGTACGCGGTATGCAAATGCGAAATGAAATGAGTCGAAACATGAGCCAAATTGCGACAAGTAGTTGGTCAAATTTTGGGGTGCAACAAGATGCAGCGATATGCAACGCCATGGACAAGACGGAAATGACTGATAATGTTGTAAATCTAGTATGATGCGTATGATGGAATTGATAAATGCGCGAATGCAGATGACACGACGACCCAGGGGACAGACGCGACAAGCAACCACATTGGGGAAAGCGACACACTGGAGAAATAGCACGACATTGGAGAATTCTAAAGTGATGACCAACTGGTGCGAGCACGACCAATTTGTCACTTTAGAAGGGGAATGGTATGAACGGGATCCTCAATGGAGATGGCACCGATGAGACGACCTCCACTGGGGAAAATCTGAGAGTAATTATTCAATAGGTTCAAGCGTGACCGGTTGACCCTCTAGGGTAAAAAGTAAAACTGGATCTACACGACTGTAGGATCGATTAACAGAATGCTGGAGTATTGAGCAAAGAATAACATCCGAGCTTCTGGAAACCCTCCCTCGTGATGGGATCAAACATAATCTTCGGGAATCCGTAGAAAATATATAGGGTAAAATCGGCTGTATGCCAAAATAAATGGACTTTAATGGGAAATGCCCTAATAAGCTTCTCGGGAGAGAGAACTGTCACTTATCATTGGAAGGGACTTAAATACCAAACTGGATAAGTTCTCAAATAAAGAGACTGTTGCTTATCTGTGAAAAAAATTGATTGATAAGCTCCAATGGAGGGATTGTCGCTCATCTGACAAATAAACCTCTTCGTATTTAAGGTCGGCACCCGAAATACGATTCAGATTCTTCTTTTACTAAAGGATAAAACGAACCTCTTCATACTTCAAGGTTGGCGCCCTGAACATGATTTAGATCGAACCTCCCCCTTCTTCAAGATGAAAAGGAAATGGAAACCAGCTACTCGATGTAGATGGCCACTTGATACTCCTCATGATGAAGGTAGGCTAAGCTTCTCAGGCGAGAAATACTACTCATATGCAAAAGTAGCAAGGATAAGCTTCTCGGATGAGCATTGCTCGTAGAGGTGGTAACATGTAATGTAAATTGTAAAGGAAGTTGTGATGATGATAATATCGAGATTACAGAGTGTAATGATGAGCTTCTTGTACGAGAAGATCAATTGTAGAGTGTGATGATAAATTATAGAGTGTAATGTGATAATGATGATAGGCTTCTCGGGAGAGAACAGTCGCATACCGTGGTTGAAAGATGTAATGATAGGCTTCTCCGGCGAGAACTGTCGCATATCTACTATTCTAAAAATTTGATGATAAGCTTCTCGGCTAAGAACTGTTGCTTGTCCGCTGTGCAATGTGGTGATAAGCTTCTCAGGCAAGAACTATCGCCAATCTGCAAAGGATTGTAAAGGCTTTTCTTGAAAAAAATAGTGCAAAATAAATGCAAGTACAGGTAGGTTCGGCGATCGACGGGACCGAAGTTCGATCTAGAATTGGGCTAGAAAGAAATATCAGACAAGACTCCATTGAGAAAATGAGCTCACATGGGGACTATCTTATCCTTTCACGGAAATATAACTGAAATAACCATCGTCCACGAGGGTTGAACTCTGTGGGGATTAGCTAGAAACAAATAAGTATCTTATACTTAAGGCTGACGATCTACTTGGAGAGAACGGACAAACCCAGTTACTCGGCAGTAACGACAAAGAGCAAACATGCAAATACATATGTCGACATGTATGGAAACAAAATGAAATGAGTATGTAACGCTTATGCTAATGTGTATGCATATGCTGACAGACGAGAGAGGAGACACGAGATGAAATAAACGTCTCGACGGGAATACCCTGACGACCTCTGCAACAGTACATCTATCGAGGGATGAGAAAAGTTGATGGTAGAGCCAACTCTGGATTCAAAGTTCTAACTTCTCTGGGGAGAAAATAAACCACTTGGGGATACGGTATTACAACTTCTTCATGGGGATACGATATAACCTCATTGGAGAGTACGATATCATGACTTCACTGGAGGGGTTGCTATCATGAATCATAATCATCCGAAGAAAATCTTAGGATCAGAGAATTCCGGGGATAAAATAAATATCCACTACATGGGGAAGATGCAAAGCTAGGCAACTTCATGGAGAAAGTGTAGAAACTTCTTGGGAATAGTACCTCGACTTCCTGGGGAAAAAGTACATCTGATTGGGGATAAAATATATCAAACTTCCCTGGGAGAGTTCATCAGACTTACTGAGGAGAATTCACCAGACATTCCTGGGAAAAGTATCTTGATTTCTTGGGGAGAACATGGAAATCTCCTAAGGAGTACTTCCTGAGGAAAGTAAAGCAATTTTACTGAGGAACAGATGATTCCACGGAGAGTGGGTCCTCAAAGACATGGATCATTTGAAGGATATCGAGAAGTTCTCTGCAGCAACGGGCATTACCGGAGATTAATCGGATTAATCCAAAGTATTGTTAGCTTAAAGTCTCGCTGGCGACTATCACTGGGAAGATGTTGGTAATGAACAAATGCTTATGCAACAATGAGACTTACTGGGGAACAAAGAGATCCTTCAAAGATTTCCATAAGTCAAAGCAACTTTCATTTCCAAGTGTATTTTCGAGAAAATAATTTTAATGTTTTGAAAACACTTTTCAAGTTCAAAATTTTATTAACAAAAGCACATTGCATAACAAAATAAAAATGGAGATAATGTGAACAAAGAAATTGAATAGCAAAGATAAAATTTTATTTAATAAGGGTAGCTTGCTAAAGGTATAGCTCCATAGAAAATTACAATTTGAAATTGGCAATATGGAAAAGGTTACATTGAATCCAACGACCTACTGACCCTAATGACTAAGACTACCCAAAACCTTGCTTCTGAAAAGAGCGATTGGATTTGGAATGGATCTCATATGAAAATGTATCTACAACGTTCGGTGTCGTCCGATACAGTGAAATGCCTTTGTCCTTAGTTTTTGCCTGGACCGCCCTTTCGGGTTTTCAATCCACCGGGACGCTCCTTTTTGCCTAAGCCGCCCTTTCGGGTTTTCAACTTAGCGAGCTGTATTTTTTTTGGTTTTTCTTTTAGGCATAATATTTTCGGACTGCATTGGAGTTCGCAGGATGGGCGAGCTCTTCACCGTCCATTGTTGTAAGAATTAGCGATCCTCCGAAGAAGACTGTCTCAACAACAAATGGGCTGTCATAGTTGGGCATGCATTTCCCACGCATGTCTTTGTGAACTAGCAAGATTTTTTTGAGTACGAGCTCTCCTTGGCAGAACTCATGAGGTCGAACTTTCTTGTCAAAAGCTTTATTCATCCAATTCTGATACAACTGTCTATGGCACATAGCTGTCAGGCGCTTCTTGTCGATGAGATTCAACTGGTCATATTTGTCTTGAACCCAATCGGCTTCTTCCAGCTTGGCTTCCATCAACACCCTTAAAGAAGGTAACTCAACTTCAATGGAAAGAACAACGTCCATTCCATACACCAACGAGAAAGGTGTTGCCCCTGCTGAAGTGCGTATGATAGTTCTGTATCCGTGCAAAGCAAACGGTAACATTTCATGCCAATCCTTGTAGGTCTTAACCATGTTTTGTAGGATCTTCTTGATATTTTTGTTCTCAGCTTCCACAACTCCATTCATCTTAGGACGGTATGGAGAAGAGTTGTGATGTGCAATCTTGAAGGTGTCACATAAATCCTTTATAGTCTTGTTATTCAGATTGGTACCATTGTCAGTAATGATCCGGCTTGAAACTCTATAGCGGAAAATAATTTCTTTTCTGATGAAGCGAGCTACCACTTGTTTGGTCACGTTGGCATAGGAAGCAACTTCTACCCATTTGGTGAAGTAATCTATAGCAACGAGAATGAATTGGTGACCATTGGAAGCTTTCGACTCAATTGCCCTAATCATGTCAATGACCCACATCGAGAAAGGCCATGTCGAAGTTAGAACATTCAATGGTGCAGGAGGAACATGCATATTGTCAGCGTAAATTTGGCACTTGTGACATTTCCTGGCGTATTGGATACAGTCAGATTCCATAGTTAACCAGTAATACCCAGCTCTTAACATCTTCTTAGACATAGCATAACCATTAGCATGAGTCCCGAAGGTTCCTTCATGAATCTCCTGAAGTAACATGTATGCTTCACGTTTGTCAACACACCTGAGCAAAACCATGTCGTAATTTCTTTTGTATAACACACCATTGCTAATGAAGAACTTGGATGCTAATCTTCTCAAAGTTTTCTTGTCAAGACCGGTAGCACCATCGAGATACTCCTGTTTGAGCAAATAGTTCTTAATATCATGAAACCAAGGCTTTTCATCCACCTCATCCTCTTCGACCACCTGACAGTAAGCGGGCTCAGTCTTACGTTCAATTCGAATAAGGGGTGCTTCATTAACCAATCTGACTTTCCACAGGGCTAAGGCATCAGCCACATGATTCTCAAATCTCGGGACATGTTCAAACTTGATCTCATCAAAGTACTTAATCAACTCGATGATGAAGTCTTTGTAAGGGATTAACTTCTCATGCTTCGTCTCCCATTTGCCTTGTATCTGATAAATAACCAAAGCTGAATCTCCACTTACATTGAGAAGTTTGATTCGGAGGTGAATAGCTGCTTCAAGGCCGAGAATGCATGCTTCATATTCTGCAATATTATTTGTACATTTGAAATCTAACCTTGCTGTAAATGGAGTAAAGCAACCTTTTGGATTCATCAAAACGGCGCCTATACCATGCCTACTGTAACTTGAGGAACCATCAAACACCATCCTCCACCAGAGACTCGGTTCGGGACCTTCATCAGGGTCTGGCTCTTCACAATCTCTCTTTATCAACAGGATGTCTTCATCAAGACAGTCGAACTTGAGAGGCTCATAATCTTCAACTGGCTGATCTGCAAGATAGTCTGATAAGATACTTCCTTTGATAGCCTTCTGAAGTACGTACTGGATGTCATATTCAAATAACAACATGTGCCAACGGGTAATTCTTCCAGTCTGAGCGGGCTTTTCAAAAATGTACTTGATTGGATCCATCTTCGAAATCAACAAGGTCGTATGGCAAATCATGTACTGCCTGAGACGCTTAGCAGCCCATGCTAACGCACAACAAGTATTCTCCAAAAGTGAATAACTGTTCTCACAATCGGTGAACTTCTTGCTTTAGTATATGGCATGTTCCTTTCTTTCAGTCTCATCATGTTGCCCAAGTACGCAACCCATAGACTTCTCAAGAACGATAAGATACATGAATAACGGTCTTCCATGAACAAGAGGAATCAAGATAGGAGGCTCTTGCAAGTAATCCTTGATCGTTTCAAATGCTCACTGGCAATCGGGATTCCAATTAACAGTCTGTCCCTTGCATAAAAATTTGAATATCGGTTCACTAGTGGCAGTCATATTAGAGATAAACCTGGAGATATAATTCAAACGTCCCAGAAAACCTCTAACTTGTGTTTCAGTCCGTGGAGCTGGCATGTCCTGAATGGCTCGGACTTTATCTGGATCTACTTCAATTCCTCGTCGACTGACGATAAAACCAAGTAGCTTTCCGGATCTGACACCGAAAGTACATTTAATAGGACTTAACTTTAACTGATACTTCCTAAGTCGTTCAAACAATTTCACCAAATGGTCCAAATGTTCCTCTTTGTTCTGATATTTGGCAATCATATCATCCACGTATACTTCAATCTCTTTGTGCATAATGTCATGGAAGAGAGTTGTCATAGCACGCTGATAGGTTTCCCCTGCGTTCTTCAAACCGAAGGGCATGACTTTGTAGTAGAAGGTTCCCCAAGGAGTAATGAAAGTAGTCTTTTCTCGGTCATCTAGATCCATCTTGATCTGATTGTAACTGGAGAAACCATGCATAAATGAGAAAACTGCAAAGCTGGCGGTATTGTCAACAAGTGTATCAATATGTGGCAGAGGAAAATCGTCTTTTGGACTTGCTTTATTCAAATCCCTGTAATCTACACATATTCTGACTTTACCGTCCTTCTTGGGCACTGGTACAATGTTGGCAACCAAATCAGGATACTTCGCGACTACAATGAAGCATGCATCCAATTTCTTCTTAACCTCATCTCCAATATTCAAAGACATGTCGGGTTTGGTTCTTCGAAGCTTTTTCTTGATAGGCGGACAATCGGGCTTGAGCGGAAACTTGTGGACAACAATATATGTGTCTAAACCAGGTATATCTTGATACAACCATACAAACACATCAACATATTCTTTCAACAGCTTGATCAACCTCTGCTTGACCTCATTCCTAAGTATTGCACCAACCTTGACCTCTTTCTTGTCTTCGTCGGTGCCAAGATTAATCAGATCTACCTGCTCTTTGTATGGTTGAAGTTCTGTGTACTCGTATTCGACCAATTTTGTCAGTTCGGTGGGTACTTCAAAATCTTCTTCACCCTCATCTTAAGCTTGATAAATGGGTGAATCCTAATCAAGAGAGACAATATAGTCATTGGATTCAACAAGGGTTGTAACGTCACTGCAGGTTGAAAGGCTTATTTTGTTAAATGTTCAATGAAAATGCAAGAGAAATGAAAATGTATTTTAGTTTGTTTTTGAAAAGATTGTCAATTTCATTTTAGAAGGTGAAAACGAAAAAATGCTAGTGAAACTAAGTGGAATGGAAACAAAATTCATTTATTAATAATTGTTCGAAAAAAGGTGGCCCTACAAAGATATCCAATAGCCTTGGGAAGAGCTATGGATTTGAAAATACAAATGAAAAATTAAATTACTTTGACAATGGAAAAATAACTGGAATCTCTATAGCCTCCCAGTTCCTCAATGCTACATCACTCTGAAACACCAAGTTGTTAAGGTCTTCGTCTTTATCATGGTCAATGATAGCATTAACATGAAAACATCCGCTGACGAACACCTCTTGAAAAACCTTCGGACGTTCTTCGACAGATGTGGAAGCTCTATCATGAGTTGGTCTGTAACCCAACCCGTAGCGGTCAGTCTTCGTCTTGATGTTGATGACTTCTCCCCAACCTTCAGGAATGCCTCTGTCGATCGTTGATCTGGTACTCTTTAAGGATGCAAAAGGTGGTTACTTTGGACCTCCGCAGCCTCTTCGACTTCCACTAACATAGTATGGGCAATCTCGAGTGCTTGGAAAGAAGTTTCCGAAGCGTCTTCATCAGCCTCAATATACCGGAACGACGATAAATTACTAACCATTAGATCCTCCTCACCATGTATAATTACTGATAACGAGAAAACGCATCGATTATATTGCTAGGTTTCATTAACGTTTTATCGCATATTCACCGTTTTAACACTCGATTTCTCGAGTTTTTCTTACCATTTTGCAGGTACATCATTATATGGAGCTAAATCATGAATTAAGAGCAAAAGGAACAAAAGAAACCATAAAGAGATGAAGAAATGAAGAAGCCTGCAAAAGACTGCATAATTTGTTGCAGCCACGGTCGTCACAAGGGTGTCACGACCGTGACACCCCAATTTGAGCTATCACGACCGTAAGAGAGTGGTCACGACCGTGACACTTAAAAACCACAAGTTACGAACGTGAAGACCTTGTCACGACCGTGACAAGGGTAAAACTAGGCTTTTGACTCAGACTACGTCAAGGCATTACGTGAAGACCACTTCTCCTATTGGCATTACGTGAAGACCACTTCTCCTATTGGCATTACGTGAAAACCACTTCTCCTATTCTGTTGCCACGTTCCTGCATTCCTTCAACAAATTCAGCAAGGCCCATGCAACAAAGGACCAAAAATCCAGCCCATTAAGGATTCTATAAATAGTACAAGTTCCATGAACAAAGGAGAGCATAATTCTTTATTCAAATTCCTGCAGAAGCTTTGCCGAACTGTATTACGAACCAGCCTTTCTATTCCTGCATTTTTAGTTTTCTGTTTCGTTTTTATTGTATCCAAACCCGCCATATAACAATTTCCAACATCAGGAAATTGTTATACATTTATTTGTTTCTAAACCTTCAGCATTCGTTTATTTTCAATTTCCGCCAACTCCAAGCTTTCCGGTCTGTGGAAGAAGGAGTCTGTTCGAATATTTGTTAACCAGGTTTTTCATTATATTGCAATTTAATTTAATTATAATGTTTATTTATTTTTCTGCCATGAGTACGTTATTATTAAATTCTCTGTCTCTGTCTGGTTCAACATCGATGAGTAGCTAAACACCTTAGGGCGGTATGTAGTTATAACAAACTTAACCGGTAAAATATAACCATAGGCTGAAAATAATTAATCACTTAACATTCTGGCTGATACTTTTTAATTGAAATAGACCTTTTCGTTACGAGAGTAAGAAAAGAATATTAGGTTAGGTCAAGACCACGAGAGTGTGAGATTTTAACCAGATAGCTAAAGTTAGGCATTTAAATTAAACACAGCGAGAGCGCTTTAAGATAAATTAGAATTACTTAGTTTCCAAAAATTACCTCTAAACACTTATGGGCTAGCGAGAGCAGGCATAGGGCTTTAGGGATAAGATCTGATATAAGACCACGAGAGTGTGAGTTGAGGGTATTTAAACTGGTAATCTCTACCGACTAGATTAAGTGAACACCTTTATAAGCCTAGGTTAGATTGACCCACCTAAGTTAGTATAATTACATACCGACCGCCTTAATATTACTTTATTAAAACTTAAATTTAATTCCGCCTTTAATAGTCTTAAAAATCAACAAAAAATCGTGACAACCGTTCGCCTTAGCTAAACTAGAAGTTCATCTAGCACTAAGTAACCATAGAATCCCTATGGATCGATAATCTTAAATATTACTTCGATAGGCTGTGCACTTGCAGTAAGATACCGCTAGACGCATAAGTAGACACGTCTCTAGCCCATCAAGTTTTTGGCGCCGTTGCCGGGGATTCCTTAATTTAGTTACTAGTGCATTTAGGTAGCATTGTCTAGACTAAGGTATCAACTATTTAATTTAATCTAATCTCCGAGTGTATGCCAAGTACTCGCTCTAAAAGCGAATACTTGCAACCTCTAATCCCTGAATCAGAACGCTTCTTACACGTAAGAAGACGTATATTCAATTTCGAAAATAATTACAATATTCCAGACCTTCAATTAGATCCGCCTAAACCAGTCGTAAAATCAAAGGACGCAGAGATGGCTGAAGAACAGACTCATCCACTCAAGTATTACGCTAATCCTTCGCAAGCTGAACCGCATTCAAGCATTGCAGCGCCGACTATCAACCGAAATGATTTCGAACTAAAACCTTCGTTGATATCAGCCGTGCAACAAAATCAATTCGCCGGAAATCCTACCGAGGATCCGAATCTTCATCTTTCGATCTTTGTGCAATATGCAGATACCGTAAAAGCCAATGGAGTTACCCAAGAAGCTATTAGACTACGTTTATTTCCTTTTTCGCTTCGAGACAGAGCAAGAGCTTGGCTTCAATCTCTGCCTTCGAACTCAGTAACTACGTGGGAAGAACTTAAGAGAGTTTTCTTGAATAGGTATTTTCCATCTAGCAAGACAGCTATGCTGAGAGCTCAGATCAACGGATTTAAGCAAAGAGAAAGTGAATCATTATTCGAAGCTTGGGAACGCTATAAGGATCTACTGAGACTTTGTCCACATCATGGATTAATAGAATGGATGGTCATCCATACCTTCTATAATGGACTCTTGTACAATACAAGAATGACAATTGACGCTGCCGCGGGCGGTGCATTGATGGACAAAGAATATAATGATGCCTATGCACTTATCGAAAGTATGGCTCAAAATCATTACCTTTGGGGAAGCGAGAGAGTCGCAACTGAGAAACCAACAAAGGGAGGTATGTACGAAGTAAGTAGTATGGACCAAGTCAATGCGAAGTTTGACCAACTAAGCCAAAAGATCGATAACTTGGCCATAACACCTACAGCCACCGTGGCTGCAGTGACACCTAACTGTGAGTTATGTGGAGTCCCAGGACACGAAGTTTCTGATTGTCAACTATTGGCAGGAACTCCCACTGATCAAGTGAATTATGCTCAAGGAAACCCTTACTCAAACACATACAACCCAGGTTGGAAGAATCATCCGAACTTCTCCTATAAGAATAACAATGCTTATTACGCACCAGGTCAAGCACCAACTACATCACCAGGATATCAAAAGACTGCTCCTAATATCCCTAGAAAATCGAACCTTGAATTGATGATGGAGAACTTTATAGCTAACCAATCTCAAACAAACAAGGACTTCCTAAACCAAAACATTCACACTAGTGAGCAGATTAAACAATTAGTGAGCAAAGTAGATGCATTAGCTACACATAACAAAATGCTTGAAACTCAGATTTCACAAGTAGCTCAACAACAAGCACCTACTGCTGCGCCAGCTGGAGTATTCCCTGGATAACCTCAACCTAACCCGAAAGGACATGCTAACGCTGTAATATTAAGAAGTGGCAAGGAACTTGACGGACCTACCGATCCAAGACTTGACAATCCAGCCATGTACCAAAAACCGGATAAACCGACTCAAGTGGTGAATGATCCAGAAGAAAAGGAAGATGACAATCGAGAGGTAGTGGAGAAAGAACAACCTTATGTGCCTCCACCACCTTATAAACCACCAATTCCGTACCCTCAAAGATTAATAAATTCCAAGACGACGGGTCAATTTAAGAAATTTGTCGAACTTCTGAAACAGTTGAATATTACTATTCCGTTTACAGAAGCAATTACCCAAATACCCTCGTATGCTAAGTTTTTAAAAGAAATCTTATCCAATAAGAAAAAGATAGAGGATAACGGAACAGTTACACTTACTGCCGAGTGTAGCGCCATAATTCAGAATAAAATGCCTCCTAAGCTAAAAGATCCAGGAAGTTTCTCTATACCCTGTGTAATAGGAAAATTCGTCATTGACAAAGCTCTATGCGATTTAGGAGCCAGTATCAGTGTTATGCCCTTAACGATTTGCAAAAGGCTAGACATGGGAGACCTAAGACCAACTAAAATGTTTGTTCAACTAGCCGATCGCTCCGTTAAATATCCTGTAGGCATACTAGAAAACGTCCCAGTACGTATAGGACAATTCTACATCCCTACTGATTTTATAATCATGGACATCTCTGAAGACTCCACTACACCTATCATACTAGGAAGACCATTCTTAGCTACCGTCGGAGCTATAATAGACGTAAAAAGAGGAAAGCTAACCTTTGAAGTAGGTGAAGAGAAAGTTGAATTTGTTTTAACACAATTCTTACAATCACCAGCTATAGAGGATACATGCTATCTATTGGACGTAATTGACGAATGTGTAAGAGAAATGGAACTGAAAGAGACCACTTATTCTGAAATAATGAAAATTCAAATCCCTACGATTTTCGAAGATGATAATTGGCGAAAACCGTATCAGGATGATAGTCTAAGCGAAAGTTTAGCACTTACACCGGATCCCATGCCAAGTAAAGATAAACCTACATTAGGATTAAAAACTTTACCTCATAACCTAAGGTACGAATTCTTAGACGTTGAATGTAAAAGACCAGTTATAGTAAATTCCAGTTTAGGAACTATAGAAACAAAGAAACTTTTAGATGTCTTGAAGAAATATCCAACTGCATTAGGGTATAACATATCTGATCTCAAAGGAATATGTCCTTCAGTTTGTATGCATCGTATTCTGCTAGAAGAAGATTGCAGAACCTCCAGAGAATCTCAAAGAAGAATTAACCCAACCCTTAGCACTGTAGTAAAAGAAGAAGTTAAGAAATTATTAGATGCCGGGATAATATATCCAATCTCTGATAGTGAATGGGTTAGTCCAATACATGTAGTGCCAAAGAAAGGAGGTATCACTGTTATGAAAAACGCTCAAGGCGAATCGATATCGCAAAGATTAGTGACGGGATATAGAGTGTGCATAGATTATCGTAAACTAAATAAAGCCACTCGAAAAGATCATTTCCCACTACCTTTCATAGATCAAATGTTAGAACGATTAGCCAAGCATTCTTACTTCTGTTATCTTGACGGTTACTCAGGATTTTTCCAAATCCCTATCCATCCTGATGATCAAGAGAAGACTACATTCACATGTCCTTATGGAACGTTCGCTTATAGGCGAATGCCCTTTGGATTATGCAACGCTCCTGCAACCTTTCAAAGATGTATGATGTCAATCTTCGCAGATTTTATAGACAACATCATGGAAGTGTTCATGGACGACTTCTCTGTATGCGGGCAAAGTTTTGAAGGATGCTTATCGAACTTAGAAATGGTGTTAGAAAGATGTGTAAAAGTAAATCTCGTGCTTAACTGGGAGAAATGTCATTTTATGGTCAACGAAGGAATAGTATTAGGTCATGTAATATCCGACAAGGGAATTGAAGTTGATAAAGCTAAGATTGAAGTAATAAAAGATCTTCAACCCCCTAAAACCGTTCGAGAAATACAAAGCTTTTTAGGACACGCCGGTTTTTACCGACGATTCATCAAAGATTTCTCGAAAATCACTAAACCTCTTACTGGTTTATTAATGAAAGACGCTGAGTTCATATTCAATGAAGATTGTCTTAAAGCATTCGAAACTCTAAAAACAACCCTCATCACCGCACCAATCATGCAACCCCCTGACTGGAGATTACCTTTTGAAATCATGTGCGATGCAAGTGACTATGCTGTAGGCGCAGTTCTGGGCCAGAGAAAGGAAAAGAAACTTCATGCGATGTACTATGCCAGTAGAACCTTAGATTCTACCCAGATGAACTACGCTACTACAGAAAAAGAATTGTTAGCAGTTGTCTTTGCGCTTGACAAATTCCGTTCTTACCTAGTTGGAGCAAAAATAATCATTTACACAGACCATGCTGCTATCCGATATCTATTAGCTAAGAAAGATGCTAAACCAAGACTCTTAAGATGGATTTTACTCTTACAAGAGTTTGATCTAGAAATAAAAGATAAGAAAGGTACTGAGAACGTCGTAGCGGACCATTTATCTAGAATAGAAGGTATTAAACCCGAACAAGTGCCGATTAACGATGATTTTCCGTATGAACAGCTGATAGCACAAATAGGAAGCGACCTAGCTCAGTTAGATATAAATGAACCAGAATCCGTGGAAACAATCCAGACAACTGTAGGACTGCCATGGTACGCTGACATTGTCAACTACCTAGCCGCAGGAGCTCTTCCACCCGATCTAACCTATCAGCAGAAAAAGAAATTCTTTCATAATCTGAAACATTACTATTGGGATGAACCATTATTGTTCAAAAGAGGACCAGATGGAATCTTTCGCCGATGTATTCCCGAAGAAGAAATAGAAGATGTCATTGCTCAATGCCATTCATCTCCTTATGGTGGACATGCAAGCACTTCCAAGACTTGTGCAAAAATCTTGCAAGCCGGCTTATTCTGGCCTAATCTATGGAAGGATGTCCACATCGCTGTTATAAATTGCGATCGGTTTCAACGCACTGGCAATATTTCAAGAAGAGATGAAATGCCTCAAAAGGGAATTTTAGAAGTAGAAATCTTTGACGTCTGGGGAATAGATTTCATGGGACCATTCCCATCATCTTTCGGTAATAATTACATACTCGTAGCTGTCGATTATGTTTTGAAATGGATTGAAGCCATAGCTTCTCCTACAAACGATACACGAGTAGTAATAAAGCTTTTCAAAAATATAATCTTTCCCAGATTTGGTGTGCCTAGACTCGTCATAAGTGACGGTGGCTCGCACTTCATTTCAAAAATCTTTGACAAGTTACTATCTAAATATGGAGTAAGACACCGTGTGGCTACACCATATCACCCACAAACAAGTGGACAAGTCGAAGTCTCAAACAGAGAAATTAAACAAATCTTAGAAAAGACTGTCGCCATATCTCGGAAAGATTGGTCATCTAAACTTAATGAAGCTTTATGGGCTTATAGGACCGCTTACAAGACACCCATAGGTACTACACCTTTCAAACTAGTTTATGGAAAATCTTGTCACCTCCCAGTAGAACTAGAACACAAAGCTTATTGGGCGATCAGAACTCTCAATATAAACTATAATGCTGCAGGAGAAAAGCGAATCCTAGACATTAACGAATTAGAAGAATTAAGGTTAGATGCATATGAGAATGCTAAGATATATAAAGAAAGAACTAAGCGATGGCATGATAAACGCCTATCTAGGAAAGCATTTAGTGTGGGAGAAGTTGTACTCCTCTTTAATTCAAGGCTTAGGCTCTTTCCTGGAAAATTAAAATCTAGATGGTCAGGACCCTTTGAAATAACTAAAGTATTCCCGAGTGGAGCAATAGAAATTAAGGGTAGGAATAGTGAACCATTCATAGTAAACGGACAACGTTTAAAACACTATCATAAAGTTGAAAATAGAGATTATGCGAATAATCTAAAGCTTTTAGAATTGTCCACTAATTCCCCTGATTAATCTAAACCTAAGCATTACGTCAGGCTTTGGACGATAAAAACAGCGCTTAGTGGGAGGCAACCCATTTACCTATTTAATTATTTAAACTATTCTTTTCTTTTAGCATATTGTTATTTATCGTTTTACTATTTGTTTAATTGTTTTGTCATTTTATAGTTTTATTTTACATTACTATTATTGCCATTACATTATGCATTTCATTTTCTTATTTTTATCTTAAATCACTTTTTACAGATTTTCTAAAGTCTTTTCCACTGATTTGTTTCCCCCATATTTGCACTGACCATGGCTAACCAACCAATTAACCATATGGAAACCAAATTTATAGGTAGGAACCAAAGAATGAAGTTTGAAGAGTTATCACAGAGGCAAATGGATTTGACCCTGTACCCGGATGATAAGACTATGGAAACCCTAGGTATACATAATAGTGTCATGTACTTGTTAAACCGACTCGGATGGGAGAATGCATTGATCCAACATAAGTTTGTGACTTACCGCGAGCTCACCCTTGAGTTCCTTAGCTCCTTAATTTACCTACCTGAGCGCGGTTTTGGATTTAGGAAAGGATTTATTAGTTTCCGCCTATTTGGAATAGAATATGACTTTAACCATAAAGAACTAGCTGACTTGTTAGGATTCCCTAGTGGACCATTTGCTTTTACTACCACACAGGTAGAATTGATGGATATGGAGCTAGATTTCTTTTGGGGAACTTTAACCGGAAACTACCACCCTGAACCAAATAACATGAATAATGATGAGATCCATAATCCTGCTCTCCATTACTTCCATAAATTCCTTGCCCACACCTTCTTTGGAAAAGAAGAAAACATTACCGGAGTTTCTAAAGATGAAATATTTATTATGTCATGTTTCACTAATGGACAACCTGTTAATGGTGTACCTTTCATGATGCAAACCTTCACCCGTATCCAAGAAGAACCTGAATTACCTATATTAGTAGGAGGTCTTGTAACCATGATTGCTGATGCCATATGACTTAGGTACCAACTGGACAGTTGCAACCGTCTAGGAACAATCCGCCCTATGAATCTTAATTTCTGCTTCAATAGGCATATCATAAGGAATTTAGGACATCCACCTTTTGAGTACCTAATCCGGAACGAAGTAGTAACCCTGTTCACATTGCCTAATCATGCTAGAGTAAGTGTTCACAATAAGGATAACTGGCTTTATGAGTTAAACCCACCTGATTATCCATCTACTCCTGAAACACCTCAGTCTTACAAGATAAAAGATGATATAATGACCACTGTCGAAACTGACCCTGAGACACCTCCTGGTTACCATGACATTGACCACACTGAAGAAGTACATGAAATCCCTGAAGTGAATCAAGGAAATTATGCTATCAACTTACAAAACATCATGAACACTCTCAATGCTTACCAAACTGACATTAATCTATTTAAAGAAGACATTAAGAGCATGCGATTGGACATTATAGGATTGACTGACATAACCTACGAACAATTCTATCACTTGAACTCCGCCATCGAAGACTTGAAGAAACGCTTTTGAAAATGCTATAAGTGATTTAGTTTATTTTTCTCATTGTTTTCGTTTCTAGTTAGATTTATTTTTCGCAACAATTTCATACCGTAATTTCCGTTTATGTAACTTCATTTTCAATTACTTTATGCAATGCACCTTTAATTCCAAAATTTCTCCATTTTTAGCAATTTATATATTTTTCATTCTATGTACTGTTATGCTTGCATTATTTCATATTATATACAATCTCTCATGCCATGCAAGTTAGTATAGTACTGTGTTGAAATTATATACTATATGGTGTTTATAATTTAATATGAGTGTTAGTGAAGAAAATACATTATTAATAAATCTGTGAATTAAGTGAGAAAATGTTTTTCTGGAAATTATTCAACGAAGCATGCCCTCACGGTCGTCATACCCATCTCACGATCGTGACGTGCTTAAATAGCGTGTCACGACCGTCACACCCCTGTCACGACCGTGACAACCCCTATTACAGGAATCGTGAGAAACAGAACTGTTTCTCATCGTGCCTCTTCTTCTTCTTCCTCCATAACTTCCTCAAAACTACCCATTTTCTCCATAACCTCCGTAACCTCCCTATTACCCTCATTAACCCCCCATTATCATAACCTATCACATTCTCACTCTCCATTATTTATCCCGAATCAATATTTCTTCATTTTACCATTTTTTCACAAAACATCAAAAATCTTCATTCTTCACTCTAAGCTCTTGCATGCAATGGATTCTATTACTTTTAGAGAAGGTGATGCTGGAGAAACTCAGAGAGAACGTTTTCTCCGATTCCAAAACCGCGGTGTGCAACCTACACGTTACATTGACACTGTCTGTTTGAGGGAACTCGGAATGCTTGCCAGTGTTCAATGCCTGCTTCAAAAAGTCGGTCTATGGGATTTTTGCAGTCAACCTCAGCCCACATTCGAACTTCTGACACTGGAGTTCTTAAGCTCATTCAGTTACATCACCGGCCCCGGTTCTCAGAGTCAGCTCACCGGTGTCGCCAAATTCAGATTGCATGGCCAAGAGTTCAACATTTCGCAAACCAGGATAGCCGAGTTGTTAGGCTTCGATCACGGAACTGAAGCTCACCGTCGCGTGCCCGATAATTTTAGTGAACAAGCTTTCACTCTATGGCACGACTTAACCAACACCCGTGCATCCGCCTTCCAAAGCCTCAACGCTACGCACATCCACAACCCGGCAATCCGTTATTTCCACCGTGTCATATGCAACACCATCTTCGCTCGAGAAAGCAACCATAAGCTCAACTCCAAGGAGCTTCTATTCTTACACTGCGCTCTTAATGACGAGCCGATCAACGCTGCCCCTTTCATGCTTTATCATATCCAGGCCATTGCACACAGAGGCTCCACCCCGTTCTTCATAGGCGGCATTGTCACCACCCTCGCCATTCAGTTGGGGCTTGGTGACTTGGTCGTTAATCAGCCTCACCTAGCCGCAGAATTCCTCACCAAGAGTTATTGCAGGTCCGCTCACCTGATTGCGCAGCGAGAGGATGACAGGTATAGCCCTGTTGTCAATGGCACCATTTTCCATCATATCATTCTGTCGTCCCGCGACCGCATCGATCCATCCAACCGAGCCAACTAGCTCTTTGTTTTCCCTGTTGCTGCCGATCACGTCCCTATTCATGATGATCAGGCAGACCCTCCAGCGGATGAGATGCAGGATGCTATGGACGCAGCTGAGCCTGTTCAGGATATACCAGAGACATCTACCCGACAGCCCCCTGCTCCAGAAATCACACTTGAGGAAGTCCTCCGTGAGATTTATCAGCAGAACCAGATGAATGCCGCACTGGAGCGAAGGCAGAAGGAGCAGTATGATGCTTTACTCAGCACTATTGCAGAAAACCAGAAAGCTACTAATGAGAAGTTTGGAGAAATTTTCAGCGAGCTAGAAGCCCTCCGCATTAGCATCACTGCTTGCCTCCGGCACCGGTTCTGATCCCGAAGCGACTCCTTCCAGACGCCGCTCCCGCACCAGAGGCCGAGCCCGCGGTCCTCAGCAGCCATAGCTTTAGTTTGCTTATGTTTGTTTTTCGTTTTTGTCGTTGTACTGTACTTTTACCGCATTTATATCACAACATTGAGGACAATGTCTGATATAGTGTGGGAGAGGTACCTTTCATTTCCGCATTTTCCCTTTTTCGCACTTTTCCATTTCGTTGTATTTTCAATTCCGTTGTATTTCTTTTCGCAAGTTAATGAAATGAGCAAATCTTTGTGCTATTTTCTTAAATTTCGAACTTTCCCCGATTATTTAGCTATACCAGAAAAAATCTTTAATTATTCGCATTACCCGACTTACCTACGGAATCGTAATTAGGAAGCCGAGAACGATTAAACAAGACCAATACAATCTTGACATCTTTGACTCCCTACTTAAGCAATTCCATCCCGATTACCATTACGAGTACACTTTTAGTTTCAGTTCAAAAGTAACCCCTAGTAGTTTATACTAGCAGTCAGCACCGTCTGAACACAAACCACGTGGGGAGCCGATGAATATAAGCGTTTGATGCCTAATCAATAATGATCCTTCGTATCTCGATGCAAAATGAAAAGAAATTGCACCAAAGTACACGGTCGCATATAAGAAACGAGAAATATGAGAAGGAGTCTGTTGCAAGTTGGTTCAGAGGTACTGGTTCTGAACTCGGTAGGGCGTGCTACGGCTCGATCCCCCACAACCTCCAAATCAGATAAAATATGTAGGGTTACCACACTCGTGTACCAGACCCCATGCTCAAAAAGGATCAAAGTCGCTAACCGGCTACTCCACTACGTGCGTGCTAAGGCAAAGGGCTTAATGTGATTGCGCTAGAATGAAACCGGGCGAAATAAGATCGAAAAACTCCAGGTGAAATCGTAATGTAATTGCCGATTGTTTCGTTTAATGGGAAGTCGACGACATAGCTTGTTGCTTGTGTCATTAGTGTATCGGTAGTGTTCTATCAAAGTACCGAATTATCCGACAAAACGATCCCTCGTACGGTTTGTTATGAGTATGCGTGAATAAAATCTTGTCCGCCGATTTTCAACCGACTATTTGCTTGAGGACAAGCAAAGGTTTAAGTTTGGGGAAGTTTGATAACGAGAAAACGCATCGATTATATTGCTAGGTTTCATTAACGTTTTATCGCATATTCACCGTTTTAACACTCGATTTCTCGAGTTTTTCTTACCATTTTGCAGGTACATCATTATATGGAGCTAAATCATGAATTAAGAGCAAAAGGAACAAAAGAAACCATAAAGAGATGAAGAAATGAAGAAGCCTGCAAAAGACTGCATAATTTGTTGCAGCCACGGTCGTCACAAGGGTGTCACGACCGTGACACCCCAATTTGAGCTATCACGACCGTAAGAGAGTGGTCACGACCGTGACACTTAAAAACCACAAGTTACGAACGTGAAGACCTTGTCACGACCGTGACAAGGGTAAAACTAGGCTTTTGACTCAGACTACGTCAAGGCATTACGTGAAGACCACTTCTCCTATTGGCATTACGTGAAAACCACTTCTCCTATTCTGTTGCCATGTTCCTGCATTCCTTCAACAAATTCAGCAAGGCCCATGCAACAAAGAACCAAAAATCCAGCCCATTAAGGATTCTATAAATAATACAAGTTCCATGAACAAAGGAGAGCATAATTCTTTATTCAAATTCCTGCGGAAGCTCTGCCGAACTGTATTACGAACCAGCCTTTCTATTCCTGCATTTTTAGTTTTCTGTTTCGTTTTTATTGTATCCAAAACCCGCCATATAACAATTTCCAACATCAGGAAATTGTTATACATTTATTTGTTTCTAAACCTTCAGCATTCGTTTATTTTCAATTTCCGCCAACTCCAAGCTTTCCGGTCTGTGGAAGAAGGAGTCTGTTCGAATATTTGTTAACCAGGTTTTTCATTATATTGCAATTTAATTTAATTATAATGTTTATTTATTTTTCTGCCATGAGTACGTTATTATTAAATTCTCTGTCTCTGTCTGGTTCAACATCGATGAGTAGCTAAACACCTTAGGGCGGTATGTAGTTATAACAAACTTAACCGGTAAAATATAACCATAGGCTGAAAATAATTAATCACTTAACATTCTGGCTGATACTTTTTAATTGAAATAGACCTTTTCGTTACGAGAGTAAGAAAAGAATATTAGGTTAGGTCAAGACCACGAGAGTGTGAGATTTTAACCAGATAGCTAAAGTTAGGCATTTAAGTTAAACACAGCGAGAGCGCTTTAAGATAAATTAGAATTACTTAGTTTCCAAAAATTACCTCTAAACACTTATGGGCTAGCGAGAGCAGGCATAAGGCTTTAGGGATAAGATCTGATATAAGACCACGAGAGTGTGAGTTGAGGGTATTTAAACTGGTAATCTCTACCGACTAGATTAAGTGAACACCTTTATAAGCCTAGGTTAGATTGACCCACCTAAGTTAGTATAATTACATACCGACCCGCCTTAATATTACTTTATTAAAACTTAAATTTAATTCCGCCTTTAATAGTCTTAAAAATCAACAAAAAAATCGTGACAACCGTTCGCCTTAGCTAAACTAGAAGTTCATCTAGCACTAAGTAACCATAGAATCCCTGTGGATCGATAATCTTAAATATTACTTTGATAGGCTGTGCACTTGCAGTAAGATACCGCTAGACGCATAAGTAGACACGTCTCTAGCCCATCAATTACCAGCTTGTCATCAACCATGAACTTCATCTTTTGGTGAAATGTAGAAGTTACTGCCCCAACGACATGGATCCAAGGTCTTCCAAGTAGACAGCTGTAATTAGGATTGATATCCATGACTTGGAAAGTGATCTTGAACACGTGCGGACCAATCAGAATCAGAAGCTCAACTTCCCTAATCACCGATCTGCGTGAACCATCAAAAGCCTTGACAATTAAAGACGTAGGCTTCACCACAGTATCTTTGTAAGCCAACTTGCAGAGAACCCCTCTTAGGTAGGACGTTCAACGATGAACCGGTGTCCACGAGCACTCTTGCTAAATTGTCCTCCTGACACTTCACGGATATGTGTAAAGCACGGTTGTGATTCAGACCCTCTTTTGGCATCTCCTCATTGCTGAAGTTGAGAGTATTACAGGCGGTAATGTTAGCAATGACGCTATCAAACCGGCCAATAGTGATGTCTTGAGCAACATGAGCTTGAGTCAAGACCTTCTGCATAGCAACTCTATGCGCGCGTGAATTTAATAACAAAGACAAGATAGAAATCTTTGAGGAAGTTTGGTGAAGCTTGTCAACGACTTTATAATCACTCTTTCTGATTATCCTCAAGAATTCAGCATCCTCATCATTGGTAATAGCCTCTTTACCTTTATCTCTGGCAGGCACAACAGAAGTAGTAATTGTCTAATTAGATGAAGCCTCATCAAAACAGGGTCTATACACACGACCACTGCAGGTCATCCTACTTGCCCCAGCTATGTTGGTTATACTTCCAGCATCATCCTTCAACTCTTATCTTGGAACGACCTTCCCAGATTCTTTATCAATTGCGGTTATGTCGTACTTCCAAGGTACAACTTTGGGATCACTAAATGGAAATGGACTCGGCTTCTGAATGATCAACAATTTAGGCTGAACACCGGCATGACAGAACTTGGCGCTGGCAGATTAAACACTAGCATCCTACCCCCTTGGTTCAGGCAAGTTGAAAGTAGGCTCAATTGCGGCTACCTCCTCCTTCTTCACCTTGTTGACTACTTGCAGAAAACCATCGTCAATCAACCTTTGAACATTTTTTTGCATCATAACACAACCTTTATCACATCCTTCACAACTTGCACAGTCAGTATGAGAAACAAATACCAAGCCTGCTTCAAACAACTTTGAATGGAAGGCCTTAAGAGGAGTCTTGACCTGGGATACATCAAGAATAAAGTTCTCATCAGACGAATCATCGACAACATTGACAACCCCATGTGTAGGCAGAGGGTTTGTTTTAACATTGGGCGGTAGATCATTGAACGACAAAATATTCTTTTCTATCAGATCCCTAACAATATTCTTTAAAGCATAACAGTTCTCCAAATCGTGACCTGGCGCACCCTCATGAAATAAATAATGAGCGGCGACGTTGTAGTTAGCTGGCAAAGGATTTGGAGGTGGTCCTAAAGCTCGGGTGGTAATCAAACCTTGTTGTACTAAGTAAGGATACAACTCGGTGAACATCATCAGAATCGGAGGACACGACTTGTATCGTCTCCTCGGAGCATTTTAGAGAGGTTCCTGATTCCTCTGTAGCTGATTTGCGGGAGCATTGGATGCTTGCTGATAGTTAGGTGGAGGTTATTGATAAACTGGAGGCGGATAAACAGGAGCCTGTTGCATAGGCTGGTAGGAGCTTGTGGAGCTTGCTGGTTAAAAGATGGTGCAATAGTAGCTAAATATGGAGGTGGAGCATACTGAACCGGGTAACCCTGTGGTTGAGTATATTGTGGCGGATATTGATATTGTTGATTTCCCCTTCTACCTAAGGATACAACATGAGTCTCTCCTTCCTTCTTTTTCTGAGGATTTAAAGAAGACTTCTTGGCTTGGTCCTTTTGAGTTTGAGCCGCCAGAAACCACTAGACATTTTTCCACTCTTCATAGCCAATTCAACCTTTACCCCAACAACAATATCAGCAAAATTCGTGGTTACACTACCCACCATCCTCTCATAGAATTCGGGACGAACAGTGTCGACAAACCAATCAGCTAGTTCCTTATCAGTCAACGGAGGTTCGACCTGATAAGCAATTTCCCTCCATCGCAGGGCATACTCTTTAAAGATTTCAAAACTCTTCTGAGTCATACTCAAGAGTTGTCTCCTGTCGGGAGCCAAATCCATGTTGTACTTATAGTGTTTAATAAAAGCATCAGACAAATCCTGAAAAGACTTGATGCGAGATTGGTTTAATGTCAAATACCACTTCGATGAAGCACCTTTCAAACTGTCTTGAAAGCAGTGAATCGTCAATTTATCATTTTCCACGTGGGCCGCCATCTTGCGGTAGTACATTATCAAATGGCTTTTCAGACAAGTAGTCGCGTCATAGCAGTCAAAGTTCGGAGTTTTGAACTTTGGCGGAATAACTAGGCCGGAAACCAAACAAATGTCTCTAGCAGCACCACCAAAGATCTGGTCCGCTTCCATCTTTTTTAATCTTTTATCAATAATAACAACTTCCTCACAAAGCCTATCACGTAGCTGGTACCCTCTATCATTATCATCTAGAATTTCATAAACGGGCTCATTAAGATAAGGCTGCACCCGCATATGAACATTAGCTTGTGTGAAGGTAGGAATCACTTTAGAAGGCCCGGAAACCAAAGGCACCGTTTGTTGAACATTTTGTACAACAAACATAGTTTGTTGAACATTTTGTACAACAGGCATAGTTTGTTGAACTGATGTAACAATAGGATGTATGAAACTCTGTGAAAGACCATAAGGAAATGGATTTTCAACAGTAACAATTGAAGGATCTACAACAATAGTGTTAAGCTCAGCAGAAACCACAGTAGTCTGAGTATCCATCTTTGCATTCATAACCTGGAGCAACTCCATGATTTGTCCCTACATTCCCTCGGAGATCTGCGAGTTCGTTGTTAATGCGATCCATTTCTCGAGCTTGCTCTTCCATCCTCTTTCGAGCTTGGGCTCCAGTGTTGTATCGACTCAGGGTGACAAAACTGGAAGGCGAGAGAACCGAGTATGAGAAACTGGGAGACACATGTAATGCAAAAATATGCTACAATGCAAAATGCGAATGAATGATTTCATGGAATTCAATTATTTACGAATATTGCAGAATAATAAAGAAATTTTTACTAATTGAAAAATTGAATTACAATTAAATATAAAGTCTTTAATGAAACAGCTAGACAAAAACTAATAATGACCCTAAGGAAGCATCATCCACAACTTCGACGAGCAGGCGGAGAGTCGGAGGAAAATAAATCCTCGTAGAGTCTTCTCTTCCTGTCAGAAAGTGCCTCTTCATTCTTCAACTGAAGCTGTTTTTGAAGTTCTTCGTACTCACTGACCATCACATGGTACTTTTTTTTTCCATGCTTCGGCTTCATGTTATGCTTTCTTCAAAGCGATCTTTAATGTCTCAGCTTCGGTCATAAAAATCAGGGCAGGTTCCTCTCTTGGAGGTAAAGGATCTTGGCGAGGATAAGGCATCTTCAATTTGATAGCTCTTTCTCGGACCCACTTAAGGTATGGATCCATAGACACACAATTAGGTCTTCCCAGACTTTCTCGACCCTTCCTATGCAAGTGTTTCCAGGACGATACAATCTGATTTTGAAGCTCTTTGTTATCTTTGAAGATGATTTTCTCCACATGAATACCTTTAGGAGGTTCCTTCAAGGGATACCCTAACTGTCGATGAGCTAGAACTGGATTGTAGCTAATTCCTCCATTCAAACTGAGGAAAGGCATATTAGCGAAGTCTCCACAACTATCAATGATTAATATTCCGTCATACATACGGTTATACCAATCAATATCCGAGTGAGTCAAAGCCATAACCCTTTGTGACCAACGTCCTTGAGTGAGATTCCAAAAAAGACCCGACTTAGGCAAGTGCGAAATAAACCACTAGTACAATAAGGGCACACAACATGTAATCATCCCTCCACCACGGACGTTTCGGAGATGTATAGAATGATAAGTATTACCTAATAAAGTCGGCACATGATTCTTTTGCATGAAGATTTTTATGGCATTAAGGTCAACGAATCCTTCAAAACTAGGGAACATCAGTACTCCATAGATAAGCAAAGCAAGGATCGCCTCAAAGGTAGGCATACTCAAATGATCAGTGTAATATTGGGCTTTCTCGATTAGGAACTTTGTAGGTAACCCAAAGATTTCACCCTTATGAGTCATGTTCTCCTTAATGTTACATACCTTCAAACATGTAGCCTTGGCAATATCCTGCTCTTTAGGGTCCTTCTCCAAGAAAGGGGAAAGGAGTCTTATCCAAATAGACAGCCCTACAAGCTGAGAATATTCTTCCAAAGTAGGTAATAACTGATAGTCGGGAAATGTGAAGCAATAATAGTCGGGATCGTAGAACTGTAGCAAAACCGAAAGGAGTCCTCCGTTCACTTGAAGTTCCAACAGAGATAACAATCTTCCATACTGGTTTCGGAATCCTTCTTGATCTTGGACTAAAGCTTCAAGCTTCCTTAGGTCATCTAGCTTAAGACTTTTAAAAGTATATTTCAAAGTTTTTCTTCTATTATAATCCATAATATCCTGCAATATCCATAAATAAAGTTTGAATTCCATGAAATGTGATGCAATGTGATGCTTTATGGATGCAATACACATATACAAAGCCTTAGGTTAAAGGTATGTGCTAGGAGTTAGGGTCTACCCATCCCCATAGGGTATGCACTAAAGTTAGTTGTATCTGCTGAACAAGGTTCTAAATAAGTGCCCAAAGTCATCAGTCCATCCTTCAGATATTACCAACTTTCCGACTGACTCGGGGGTTAATAATATTCTCAAGAGAATCTCTTTTGAGTGTAGCATTACGTAGCAACTATTTAGGGACTACTCCCACATAGTTCTCGCACTATGTCCTAGATAAGGCCAAAGTGATGTTAAGGTACTACGGTCCCCCAATATCATGGACTCCTAGGCCGAAAATAGTAAGGGTTTTCACAACTATACTCGTTCAACCGAACCATTTTGCAGGAGAGTCTCAATTGAGTGGTGATTCTCGAGTCAGCTTGGTCGGGACTCACTCCCTATAAGCCTCGTCGAATATATCACATTCCTATAATATTGTCACTCAAGTCCAGGTGTAGGACTTATCTCACAACAACGTGTATCCCAAGCAAGGTACAATTAATATATCCATACAAGCAAGCAAATAAAATAATGGCATACAATAAATATAATAGGGGTAACCCTTAAAAATTAGGAGCCATCCCCAGTGATGTCTCCATTTTCTGTTGTGGTGGAAATAGGATACCAAACTATTAATTAGCTTAGATCACATTTTTTAATTCACAACCGATCTTTGATTTATCCGAAGGAAAAGATCAAAAGAAAGAAAACCTATTTTTTCATCGTAAACACAATGCGGGGAGAGACCTAGGTAAGGGGTTGGTTAAGCTTAGGGGAAGGTACTAGCACCCTAAACTTCTGTAGTACTCTACAGGAACCTTTTGTTTAATGTTTGCCTTTTTTACTTTATTATCTGCTTGAGGTATATAACCTACAAGACCTAAGGGTTAGTCCTAAGTTTACACGCCAAGACTCGCATCTTGTGCCTATGTATCCGAGGTAGGGGATGGAATCAGAGTAATCATAGTTCCCCTTGAAAGGGAGGTTAGAAACTTCTTGACTGTGGTCAAGGTTTCAAGGGGAGTAAACGTTTCTTAAGGACACGCTTACGTGGAGTCTGAGACTCCTATTTCTATGTTGAACTTGTTAATTGAAAATTAGGGTTGAAATTATAGAGTCCACGACGAGAGACCCTAAATAGAGTATGGTGACTCTTTGACCTAAAGCTAGGGTAAAGGGTATTTTTCATCCACGGTGGGACACCTAGGCTATTAGGGTTTTGAAACGGTCAAGGGTTAGGACTATTGACTCGGCGGTCAAACGGTTTAGACCTAATCCTTCGGAGGGCTAACGAAAAAACATTATGCAGATGATGAATTATTACATGGCAGGTATTAAAGTATGAGAAAACATAAAACGGTACGGAATTGAACAAAAAATTGCGACGATAGCCTCGCATAAATTACAACTGAAATTCAAAGGAGAATAACAATAACTGCGACGATGGCCTCGCACAAATTACATACAAATAATGAAGTACGAAAAATAGAAGATTAATACTGTACAAATGGAAAAATAACGCATGGAATGGTCATAAGAATATAGACGAAATTAGCAGGCAACGGGTCCAAAACGAATGTTAATTCTACAAGAAAAAGTTAACAGTTAATTATTTACAAAATAAACTAACAACTAACCCAAAATATTAATTTTAATTTCTAAAGATGACTCCCTTAATTAAGAGATTAGACTTCAAAATAAGTTTTTTAATTCAGTTTTAATGAAAAAAAAAGTTTTGAACAATAGTGTTCTATTAAGTCTTAAAAAAAACCTTAAATTAAGCTTTAAGAAAAAAAAATTTTTTGAAATTAATTTCTTTTAAAATAGTTTAACTCTAAATTTTAAATTAAGTCTAAAAGAAAAATGTTTTAAAAGTGATTTTGTTAAGTTTTAAAAATTAAGCTTAAAAGAAATTGGTTTTATCATGAGTCTTTAAAAAAGGGTTTCGAATTAAACTTACAGTTCTTAAAAAAATGGTTTATTCTTTAATTACAAGAGTGTTTTAAATTTTGGGATAATAAAAAACAAATAACACCAACCACCATTAAAACATAACCTAAATCTTCTAAATGAAAATAAAAATATAAAAGAGGGAGGGGGCCGTGAGGTCTTTGTTGGCTTCTAGGGTTTCTTGTGAAATCCCTTTGTCTTCTTCTCCTTCTTGAGCCGTCGTCGGTCGTCCTTCATCAAGGGGTGTTCTTCATAGCTTTTTATGCCTTTCACTTCTGTTGGCATGTCGCGTATTCGCCTCCCTTTTCGTTTACCTAAAAAACACAGTAAAAAACAAACAATGAGAGCTTACCCCTTTTTGATCGTCGATAGAGCTTGGCCTGCGTTGAAACTTCAACGTTTCCGCCGCCGCCTCCGAGTTTGATCGAGGATGAGGATGTTTCTGTTGACGCTTTCCCGACCGGTGATGGTGACTGAGGTCGTGGAGGTAGCTTTCCGTTAGCTACGCTGGTGCATGTACCTTTAAGGATGTCGCTAACGATTTCGATACGACACACGGTTGGGTCTTCCTTTTTAAATGATCATGGAACCTTTTATGGTTTTCTCTTTTATATGATAATGATGAGACTTTCACAGTTTCTGAAACTGAGTTCGTCGGCTCTTTTGCCGTTATTCTCTAGGTTTTTATTATTTTATTGTTATGATGAAAAACCTCTCTCTAATCTGGATCTGCGAATGTCCTTATATATTTTCGTTTGTGGGCTTTTAATTTCCTTCTAACTTCTCTGTTGAACTTGTTTTTAGGAGATTCATCAGGAAGTTGTTTATGATTTATTTGACCGAGCTTGTGGGGATTTGTGATTTGAACTTGCTTGTTTGACGAAGTATTTTCCGGAAATCTGTTGCTGGGCTTGTGAATCGTTGGAGATTCTCACGAGATGGTTATTACGTCTGAATGACTTATTTGATGCTGTTGTGAAATTGTTGTTGGGATATTGAAAAAGTGGTTCTTGATTTTGTTAGATAGCTGCATGCGAATTCTTGGGAGAAATGGGTTGACTTGTTTGATCCAATTTGCTTCAGAATTTTTGGCAAATTATGTTTACGGTCTATTTGGTCAAAATCACTTTTTACAAGAAAAGTGCTTTTTTTTTCAAAAGCACTCTCTCAAAAATCACTTTTTCGTGCACGAATTCTCTCTCTCTCTCTCTCTCTCTCTCTCTCTCTCTCTCTCTCTCTCTCTCTCTCTCTCTCTCTCTCTCTCTCTCTCTCTCTCTCTCTCTCTCTCTCTCTCTCTCTCTCTGCTGCCTGGAATCTGAACAGATGCTGCCGATTTAGCCGATGACCGAGAATCGAGTCGGGAGCCGGCAACAACTTCGTCCTTGCCTCCCGACGCACCCGATGATGACAATGCTCTGAGGGTGTCGGGACGAAAAAACTAACTGATTAAATTTGCTCGTTTTGACTATTTTGCAGGTTCGACGCATTAATCAGAAAAGCCGAAGAATCGGGAGAAGAAATCGGAATAGGAAATTAGGAAAAATGTAATTATTTTATTGTAATTTTATGTATTTATTATTTATTTTTTTGTAAAGAATTATCATTATTAATGAAAATCCTTTGTTTTAAAATATTGTAAAACTTAAAAACATTATTATTTTTTTTTTACTTTTTAGACATGCAAATAATGAAACCCAAATTTAAAAGGTATGGTTTTGTTAAAAATAAATACAAAATGAAAACAAGTGTTAAAAAGGGGAATAAAATTAACTTAAATTAAAAATGAGAACAATATTTTAAAAAGTGAAAATAAAGTTATTTAATAATGACATGAAAATAAAATTAAAAATGAAATAGAGACGAAATTGATTTTCTTTTCTCTTTTTTTTAAAACTTGAAATAATGATTGACTTAAAAATGAAATTGATTAAAAAAATGAGGCATGATTGATTTAAATGAAATGAATTTAAAAAATGAATTATGGTTGATTTACAATGAAATGAAACTAATTTAAAATATGAAATAAAAATAAAAATAAAATATTGAAATGAAATTATTTTTGTTCTTTTGATTTTTAAAATGAAATGAAAAACACCACTAAAATTCTATTTTTTTAATAATTCCCAATTCATCCAATTTGTCCGACTAATCCCGTCTCTGATATAACTTCCGATTAAACCTTCCGGCGATTCAAATGAGCACCTTATCCGAATAAATCCACACTATCTGATTAAACTCAAATGATCATATTCTCCTGATAACTTCAACTCACTAACTTGAATTGATTTAATTTGAACAGCTCAAATCCTCCACAATCAAACCATTCCAACTACACCTCGGCCTGACTCACATCAACAATGTCCAATGGCTCAAATTTCCTGACTACAGCTCAAAATTCGTAAATTGACGGCCGACTGCACACAAATGACCATTTTACCTTTCACCGCTTGAATTGCGTACACGGAGATTTTCCCTGCAAGATCAAACCAACTACACAAACCTGTTAGTGACTGGTTAAATGCAATGCAAAAATGCAATGGAATGCGAGATGATTCGACTAAATCTCATGGTAAATTTGAGGTATTACAATACTCTTTTTTAGAAAATGATTTTGAAATAAAAAATCTCGAAGGATAAAAAGGTTTGAATTTTGTTTATGAGTTTGAATGAAGTTAATTGAATTTATTTGAGATTCACGTTGCACTAAAGACTAAGATATAGGAGCAAACGAGTCGCATATCGCCCACGGGGCATACACTAAACAGTCTAGACAAGTGAGAAGAAACTCCCTACTCATCACTTCTCATATGCTTAAGGCTCGTGGCGCACAATGTTCATCATCTTTATTAAGTGTCCTAAAGTTATCATAAAAAATGGTCCTGAGGTTAGGATAAAAGCGAAGTCTACTTAATGTTATCATACAAATGATGAACCTAAAGTTCGAGGTCAATAAGAGACTATCCTAATTGTTATCATGCAAAGGATTGAAACGGCCAATCAAATCAAGTAGGACTAGAAAATCCTAAGGGATCATGTGAGAAAGAACAAGTAAACACTATCCAATCAAATCACAAATGAAAACAAGATTGAAACTTAAATATGTCTGAATAAGAGAATAGAGATGAAGAAGAAAGAAGAAGATGCAAACAAAATGAACAATCATGGAATTTCAAAGACAAGAAACATCAAGCACACACATCTCAATCATACAAGGTGAATACCCACATCATGTCAATACAACAAAGAGCATTCACATGTCAAACCTTATCAAAAGATATTGAAATCAAAACACAATGGCAAAACAAAGTGTTCATACACATCCAAAGGACTTAAGCATCTTACAAGAAGCAAAATAAATCATAAAACAAACTGAAATGAAGTCAAATAAGATAAGAAACAAGGTAGGGAAGTAAAAACATTACACCATATCTAATCCATGTTAATGATCAAAGAAGAAGCACGAAGAGTCAAGTCATGCATCCCATTCATAAACAAATCAAATGCTATACAAAAGAAGCATATAAAACATAACCCCAAAGGAAAAGACATGTGGTTAGGGCATGGAATCAAGTGTGGAAAGAAACATCAACATGATTATTAAGTCAAAGATTCAATCATTAATTTACAAAGGATATATCAAGGTTTGAACTCAAAACATACATAAAAAACAAGTTCATACACCAATTCATGACAATATGCATTTATTGAATATAGTATTTTACAGGATATGGAATACCAAAAACGCAAAAATAAAAAAAATATTTATATTTTAACATATAAGTAACTCATATAATA
Source organism: Lathyrus sativus (assembly GCA_963859935.3). Lineage (NCBI taxonomy): Eukaryota > Viridiplantae > Streptophyta > Magnoliopsida > Fabales > Fabaceae > Lathyrus > Lathyrus sativus. Next base: position 477,577,465 of record OZ012741.1, on the reverse strand, counting down.
AATAAGTCTAATGACAACCCTTTTTATGATATGATATTTCCTAACTTTTAAGGGTTACCCCAACTTTGTTTATTTTTTTTACTATTTGCCTCATTATTTGCTTGCTTGTGTGTGTGTGTGTGTATAGTATATTATATATATATATATATATATTATATATATATATATATATATATATATATATATATAATATATATAATATATATATATATTAATATATATAATATATATATATATATATATATATATATAGTATATATATATATATATATATATATATATATATATATATATATATATATATATATATATATATATATATATATATATATATATATATATATATATATATATATAAATATATATATATATATATATATATATATATATATATATATATATATATATATATAATATATATATATATATATAAATTCTAATATATATATATATATATCATATCTATTATATATATATATATATATATATATATATATATTATATATATATATATTATATATATATATATATATATATATATATATATATATATATATATTTTATTATATATTATATATATATATATATAATATATATATATATATATATATATATATATATATATCATATTGTACCTTGCTTAGGGTATCCATTGTTGTGAGATAAGTTCTACACCCGGACTTGGGTGCCACTTATTATAGGAAGGTGATATATTCGACGAGGCTTATAGGAAGTGAGTGCCGACTAAGCTGACTTGAGAATCACCGCTCAGTTGAGACCCTCTCGAAAATTATTCTGTTGATCGAGTAGTCGTGAAAACACTTACTATTTTCAATTGGAGTCTGTGATATTGGGGACCGTAGTTACCTTAAAACCACTTTGGCCTTATATAAGGAGTAGTGCAAGGACTATGATGCTACATTCAAAAGAGGTTCTCTTGAGAATATTATTAACCACCGAGTTAGAAGTCGCCATTTTCTGTTGCGGTGAGAATAGGATATTGTTGCAGTTAGAATATGATATCAAATTATTAATTAATTTAAATCGCATCTTTAGTACACAACCGCTCTTTGATTTATCCGAAGGAAAAGGTCAAAAGAGGATAACCTAATTTTGCATCGTAAAGACAATGCGGGGAGAGATCTAGGTAAAGGGTTGGTTAAGCTCAGGGAAGGTACTAGCACCCTAAACTTCTGTAGTACTCTACAGGAACCTTTTGTTTATTGTATGCTTTTTTATTATTTTTTATTATCTGGTTTAATATATATTGAGCTAAGGGATAGAGTGACCTAAATACCTAAGGGTTAGTCCTAAGTTTACTCGGCAAGACGTCGCATCTTGTGCCTACATATCCTGACGGGAATGGAATCAGAGTAATTGTAGTTCCCCTCGAAAGGGTGGTTAGAAACGTCTTGACTGTGGTCAAGGTTTCAAGGGTGTAAACGTCTCTTAAGGATACGCTTACGTGGAGTCTTAAAAACTCCTATTTCTAGGTTGAATTTGTTAATTGAAATTAGGGTTAAATTAAATATTCCACGGCGGGAAATCCTAAAACAGAGTACGGCGACTCTTTGACCTAATGCTAGGGAAAGGGTATTTTCGTCCACGACGGGACACCTAGGCGATTAGGATTTTGAAATGGTCAAACGTTAGGGTTATTGACTCGGCGGTCAAACGGCTAGACCTAATCCTTCGGAAGGAATCCTAACGGTAAAAATATGCAAACAGACAAAATATCGTACGACCGAATTAAAATGCGGAAAAATAAAGAAAGCGGTAAAAGAAGCATCGCGACGATCACTCGCGTAAATTACAAATCCCAAAAACAAATGCAAAAATAAAAATAATTGCAATCATGGCCTCGCATAAATTACATCCATGAAACAAAAAATAGTACGAACAAATGAAATATTGAGGAGCTGCAACGAACAAACTAATGAGGGTTAGACGAAAATGAAGCGGCTAAATCAAAAACTTTATTTTTTTGAATTTTATTTAAAGGGAAGAACTAATTTTTGCATTTTAAAAGGAGAACTTAATTTGATTTTAATGTTTTTATTAAAAATTAGTTTTAATTTTAAGGTTTTTGATGAAAAAAAGTTAGTTTTAATTTTTGTAAAATGTTTTAATTTTAATGTTTAAACAATGTTTTAAATTTTAAAGAAAAAAAAAAGTTTTATTTTTTAAAGTGAAAAAATGTTTTTTTTTAAATTTATTTTTAAGAATTATTTTTAATTTTAAGTTTTAAATATGAGTCTTAATTTTAAAAACAAGGTTTAATTTTAATTTTATGATTTTAGCTTAAAAAATGGTTTAATTTTTTTTTTTATATTTTAATTAACTTAAGTAAACTAAGTTAATGAGATTAACAATTAGAAATATTTTTATTTTAACAGTTTTCGTTAACCTGCATTATGAAAATCACAACAATAATAAAATACTAATAACAATATAATAATAACAAAATAAATAAAAAGAATAGGAGGAAGAAAATTGGAAATAAAAGGGGGATTCGTAGCGGTGGCGGCTCCCTCATTGATGAAGTTTTGAAGCTTTTTCTTTTTCTTTTGCATGGCTATTCTTGCATCTTCTTCTTCCTCGCTTCGCCATAATCTTCTCTTTTTCCTATATAAAAAAAAGAATAACAGAAACCAAATGTGATATTGATGAAATCTTACGAGTTACGGTTTGTTGGTGATTCCGCCGGTGATGAAGCTTTGAAGGTTTTTTCAAAAATCTTCCCTCTTCTAATAAATCGTGAGAACG